>CAMOHE010029917.1:0-33522 GCA_946598075.1 Artocarpus hirsutus | reverse complement strand
TTGTTGAATTATTGGGGTCAGATAATTCTTGTCTGTTTATTAGTTGATTTAATTTTGAATAAATTAAATCAAGATAAACTTGTAGAATTATTTGGAATCTATTTATTTTCTTAGAGATTATCTAGATAAAGTTGTTTTAATTAGATAACTTCTCTATTGGGTTATTTGAATTAAAACTGATGCTTTATCCTATAGAATCTCGGGTGAAAAATAAAAGATTCACGTGATTTTTATTTCACCAGTTCGGCATGCCGATCCTAAAGTTCGGCCTGTCGATCAGGCAAGTTCGGCCTGCCTATGAGCGAATTAAAAATCGCGTGTTTTCACGCGTTTTTACGCGTATCTTATCTGATATTGACCCGAATTTGATTTCGTTTTGAATTTTTGAGACCTTATCTAATAAGGAATGACCCTAGACCCAACCTCTATAAATAGGGAGTGAGTCTAATGATTTATTCAGATCAATAGAGAGATTAAGTGTGATACTCTATTGGTGAGAATCTAAAACTCCCTGAGAGCTCTTGTTCATAAATCACGAACACTAGCTTTGGGTTCTCTCAATTGGTTGGAAGGAGAGTCACCTTGAGGAAGAGCTGTACGTGTGAGCCCACACTCACTTCGATCGTAGATAGAGAATAGCAAAAAAGACCAGTTGGTTGAGGCTCTTCTGGAACGTTACTTCTCTACATAGATTTCGGGAGCTTTTCGGTGTATACTAGGTCAGTAAGATCAGGTTAATTTATACATATAGCACGTCAAACTTGTGTTTTAGAAAATACTTTGATTTAAAATTTTTAAAATTTCGCTGCGTATTATTTTTTCAACATCTTCAAATTCATCCACTATTAGAATCGCTGTGTTTCTTCTCATGGCACTAGGCTCTCCTTCTAGATTCATGAGGAAGGCATCGCAAGCTGCATTCTTCCACCTTCTAAAACATGCCCTTACAAGACGCCCACTCATTAGCCGATCATCACCACCTTGGTAATTGATCACCGTCCCCCTATCAGACACTAGGATTACTTTCCTAAGTTGGCAGTCTACCACTACATTATACCTGGACAACCAACCCATTCTTAAGATTACTTCATATGAACTCATGGGGATTACAATCAAGTCACTTTTCAAAATCTGATCCCCAATGTTTATTTTACAAGCTTTACAAATAAAATTTACACACACTCGCCCCAAGGGTAAAGCTATAACTAAGGGTTCGGCAAACTCTTCTATTTCTAATCCCAAGGCATGTGCAAAAGAGCTCAAAATGAGAGAATGTGTGACACCAATATCAAATAATACATGTGCTAAGAATTGGGAAACCATAATCGTACCATCGACAATCGCATTACTGGTCTGGATTTATGAACTCCCTAATGTCATTGTGTGAACTTGCGTTAGAACTTTCCCTTTTCCTCTACCAACATTGCCAGGTCCTGGGTTAGTTGGCTGATACTACTGCGATGGAGGCAATTGCACACTAGCTGTGCTCGACGCTCGATACTGAGGGGCATTGCACTGAAAGTTCTATGGCTGATATCCTTGTGCTGGATAGGGCAATTGCTGAGGAGAGAACTGATGGAACTAAAGCTGAGGGTACTGCTAAGGCTAGGGCTGACGACTAGCTCCTTCTTCAGTCTGAAATCCTAAGTGAACACTCCTGATCGGGCAATTCCTCTTTATGTGTCCTGGCTGCTGGCAATAGTGACAATGGGAGTTGTAGGGGTTATGCACCCGCTGCTAGATGAATTGCTGCTACCGCTGTTCATGCCACCTTGTTTGTTCTTTTCCAAAGTTGGTCGACTACTGGTGCTCCTTCTGCCGCTCCTCTATGGTCCTCCTATCGTCTTAGCTTGATTCTCACAGTACTGCACGTAGTCATTTTTCACTGATATTGCTGCCGACCGCTCTACCACTGAGCTACTGAGGAACAACGGACTTAAGGAAGCCGACTCTCGTTCTTTGGACCAACCTATGACCGAACAAAAATGGGTTCGTTGAGTTCTTCCTGAAACTTAATGCACTTTTCATGTTCCGATGTCACTACAGAGGGAACAAACCTGGCCAATTTATTAAACTTTGCCTCATATTCCCGAATTGACATATCACCCAGCTACAACCTATAGAATTCTGCCGCCTTTTAGTCCCTGTATCCTTACGAAAAGTACTGATCGTAACACAGCTCCTTAAACCTGTCCCAACTGATGTTAGCATTGTTTTCCAGACATTTAGCTTGCTTCCACCAAGTATTGGCACCCCCTTCATGTTAGACATGTATGCCCTAAGGAGTAAAAATGTAATGAGTTTTTGGAGACATTTTTATCAATAAAGAATTCATTCATTATTTATATACCAAATCTTATCCTCTTTACGTTCATATTTGTTGAATGTATGATAAGCAAACAATAGTCTGAGACTGTCGGTCTAAACCTTTAAGAATTAGGCATATGATGGACAGATTATGCGGAAGACACAATTCTTAAGGTGACAATCTAAATCATAAGATCCGCAATCAAGGGAATAAAGTTGGGCGCTTTATTCATGTAAAGATTATTATGTTGTCTACATCCCTATTGGGTGATGGTTTGTCTTGACCATCGGAGGTGGACTTTGTGAATAGAAACATTAGCACGTTGTTATAGGTGATGATGTGTTGGATTGGGACATAAAGTGAATTGCTTTGGATTAATAATTCTGTCTTGACAAATCGATTCACTTTAGACAATCATTTGTATTGCATCTTAATCCTGAGATCACTAGTGGGCCCGTTGTCTTGACTTGTGTCTTTTGATGTGCCAAAGGGTGACACCCATATCTTAATAGTGGTATGCATGCAGGTACGTTGGAGGCATTACTCTTGATGACATAGACCTATTATTCATAGATATGGAATCCATAGCTCATATTTAGGAGTAGTGATATCCTCTTATATGCATTATCCTATAATTAGAAAACTGGAGCGCTCAACCATTTGGATGCATAGGTGTAACCGAATGGTATACTGTCTTTGGATGGTAAGTTTTTCAATGGTGAGATGATGGAACATAAGATAAAAATAATCAGGAAGGTAAGACAGAACTTGTCCTTAAGCCGATTATGGATAATCCTATGGGGATACGATATGCTATGATATGTCATGGAGACTTAGCTATACGGGCTTCGTAATTCTATAGAGTTCGAGAGTGCAACTCCAAGCTTTTAGTGGAGTAGCGTTGGAGTTGATAATTATGAAATGTATATCTGGGATACTGGGTTTCATAATTATCGGGAGCTTAAACTATATAGGTCCATATGGTCTTCTTTGCTAGCTCACAAAATCCTATAACGATACGGCATGCTTTTCTAATTATTGGTGACTTATGTTCGATTTATTAGATTGGTTAAAATTTGAAAGAATCAAATAATTCATGTCTGTTTATCGATTGAATTTATTTTGTGACAAAATTAATTCAAGATTAAACTTGTTGAATTATTGGGATTGGATAATTCTTGTTTGTTTATCAGTTGATTTAATTTTGAATAAATTATATCAAGATAAACTTGTACAATTATTAGGAATCTATTTATTTTCCTAGAGATTATTTAGATAAAGTTGTTTTAATTAGATAACTTCTCTATTGAGGTATTTGAATTGAAACTAAGGCTTTATCCTATAGAATCTCTGGTGAAAAATAAAAGATTTGCGTGATTTTTATTTCGGCAGTTCAGCATGTCGAACCTAAAGTTCGGCCTACCGATCAGGCAAGTTCGGCCTGCCTATGCGCGAATTAAAAATCACGCGTTTTCAAGCAAATTTCATCCGATATTGACCCGAATTTGATTCTGTTAAAAATTTTTGAGACCTTATCTGATAAGAAATGACCCTAGACCCAACCTCTATAAATAGGGAGTGAGTCTCATGAGTTATTTAGATCAATTGAGAGATTAAGAGTGACACTCTGCTGATGAGAATTTGAAACTCCCTGAGAGCTCTTGTTCACAAATCACGAACACTAGCTTTGGGTTCTCTCAATTGGTTGGAAGGAGAATCACCTTGAGGAAGAGCTGTACATGTGAGCCCACACTCACTCCGATCGTGGATAGAGAATAGCAAAGAAGACCAGTTGGTTGAGGCTCTTCTGGAACGTTACTTCTCTACACAGATTTCGGAAGCTTTTCGACGAATACAAGGTCAGTAAGATCAGGTTAATTTATACATATAGCATGTCAAACTTGTGTTTTGAAAAATACTCTAATTTAAAATTTTTAAAATTCTGCTGCGTATTATTTTTCCAACGCTTCAAACTTCTATGCCACAAATTTCATGCGATATTTTGCTAGCACACCAAGCGTATCCAAGTGTTTTACGATCGCATCTAGCCAATATTCTGCCACTTACAGGTCCCCATTTTCGTCGAAAGTTAGTACAGACGCATGCCAAAATTTCTTAAAGTATGAATGCCAGTGGCTAGCCTCAAAATCATCTGGTCTCACCCTTGTTACCATTGCTGAAATACAGCAAACATGGCCCTCATCATGCCCTCATCTTTTTCAAACTCGACGTCAACTATCGAACGTCATCTAGGTGCCATTCTCTTACTTCTGAAAACAAACTTGGACTATCAGTGGTATTTCATTGTCGTTCCTATATGTACACAATTTCCAAGGTTCATAACCTTGAGCTCTGATACCACTCTGTCACGCCCTAGAGTACGAGAGGTGACGTGGCAGTTTAATTAAGTTAATTAAATATAAATTTAGATAAAACTTGAGTCTTAAAATATGCTTTAATTATGAAAATGAGATAATTTTAAAACCTTTTTAAAACGAGTAAATGTAATATCTAAACAAATAAGAATAACAATTTAAACAATAAGGAAATAGTAATAAAAATGTGAGGTGAATGTGGATGGGTCCCATTGACCCATATTTATGCACACATATAGTACTGACAATATTAAATTATAACTACAGTCCAAATGAAGAAAAGGGAAGTTAAAGTTATACATGCCTTGATTATATAGTTTAAATAACCTATTGGGTTCTCCTACTGCTCGAATGTCCTGTCTGTGGACTCCTCTCCAATCCTAAGCTGATATCCACCTAGAGGGGAAAGATTTTAAAACAAATAAAATGTGAGCGAAAGGCTCAGTAGGACTATATATTTTAAAATATTAAATTTTAAATGAAATTTTGTTATTCAAATAAATGTATGGAAAATGAACTAGAACATATAAATAAATAGTTGAAAATTTAATAAAAACTTATCTTATCAAAACAGTTTATTTGTCGACCAGAAAGAATACCATTTTCTTTTCCTAGGCAAACTATATAAGTAACACCACCGTAGTGGCCCAGCTAGGTTTCGAGACCTACCCTCAAGGTCACTCTCTAAATGACCCAATCTCTGATATGGCATCATGCCCATATATATATATATATATATTCTCTATAATTATTAGAAATCTCCTTTTTTTACCAGATATTCTAATTTACATTCATTATGAGGTTTTCACCTCAAACTATTGATTATAAAAACAGCCAATGAAACCTTTTTTTTTTTTCAAACCATCATTGAAAATATTTTAATGAAAATCCTTTTTAGGCCAAAATCATTTTCAAAACTAGGTTACCAAAGGAAAGGGTAGAAGTCCTACCTCAATGTTCGTGCCGGTATCTTACATCGTAATCCCAGTCTGCTATACGTTATAGATCCACGTATAACCTTAAATGAAAACTAGGTCTATTCGTATCTAGCATGAGATATTCTATGTTACTAAATCATCTCATGGTGTCCTAATGTGCCATTTAAGTTTATAAAATTGTATAATGACATTAAAATCTCAATCGGGGTTCAAAACAGTAAAAACAGATGAAAAATCACAAAATCTCACCATGCCCGGTCGGCCTACCAGTTGCCCTGGTTCGGCCGGCCGAACTATACAGTTCGGTCTGTCGAAAAACAAGGTCCGGTCGGCCTAACTTTTTCAGGTTCGGCTTGCCGATCGTATGAATCTAGCCTGCCGAACTTATGAATCCAGCCTGACGAACATGAACTTCGGCCTGTTGATCTGAAAAAATTTTAGAATTTTTCAAGCATGGGATTTTGGCCTCCTGAGCCCAAATCTTCATTTCAACATGTTTTTCTTAGTTCTCAGGCATATGTAACATCAATAGATGGTAGAAAAATATCATGAAACACTTTTAAACCAATTTAAACAAGATTTGGACAAAGATTTTGAAAAATCCTAAAATTGAAGAAAAATAGAGAAAAATAGAAAATCATGATTTAAATCTGTTTTTTATCAAACAAAGTTTAGATTCTAGTTATTCTAAGTCTCTCTAACCTAGGTTGATGGTTTTCTAAGCTTAGAAAAGCTTAAATATCAAAATACAAGAAAATTAAAAAAAAAATTAAAAAAGTTTAAAAATTTCGAAACTAACCTTGAATCAAAGCTTTAAATCATAGTTGTGGTTATCAAATCTCGTTCCTGAGCCTTCAATCCACTATTCCAAAGCTTGGGATTGATTTTATTTTCAAAAATTTTTTGAGAAAATTTGAGAGAAAAGAGAGACAAAGAGGAGAGAGAGATGCACAAGACAGAGAGAGTGAGAGAGAGATTCAACAAGAGTGAGGGAGAGAAAGAGAGAGAGGACATATAAATAAAGGAAGGGAGAGACTATTAGTTGCACAAAACCATGTGCAGCGGCACACTGATCTCAAATAGGACCTATTGGTATTTGTCAAATTTTTTTTTCAAAATTTAAAATAGTAATTAAAAATAATTTTAAGAGATTTAACAATCATTAAAATAATCAAAACAACATTAGTTTAGAAATTTTCGTAAAATGATCAAATTGAGTTTAGAATATTCATTATGACACACTAATCTATCATTTTACTCACTAATAATATATAATTAATTTCGGAGCGTTACAGATACATTATGTTCAATGCAGAGATAGGCATGGTGTGCAATGAAATATTCCTATTTGTGTATGTACTTTGAATATAAATTATATATAGTATGAAAAAACATTATTCGAACAAACCAAAAAATGATCAAGTTTGAAATATGTAGAGATATAATAACATGATGGGCAATGTCGTGGTGGTGATATTAATATCAATAATAATATTCGGGCTTCTTCTAGCTACTTCAAATGCCAATATTCCTTCATCTTCTCAACCATGTTATGATAGTGCTACTTCTAGTTTCTTACATATCACAGGCTCCGTGGGAAAAATCGCGTACTGCATATTTTGAGAACGTTTATGTGATTTTGCTTATGAAGAAATGGGTCTTGGCATAAGAGATATAGCGGCCGAGCTTAATAATTTGCCAAAAGTTATGACCATTATTAATCTTAGAAAGAGAAATACTTACGCACTTCGTGCTTGAATGGGCAGGGTTTCAAATTGTGTAAACAAGACCAGAATTGATCATACTCTTTTACCTTCATTAAAAAAAAAAAAAAAGTTTTCTGTCTGAGTTTTAAAATTACGACGTTTGAGTTGATCCTTTTTTATTTTGATTGTTATTTTCGTCTGCCTTTTGCATAGGATTGTTTTTTATTTGTTATTTCGTTATAAATAAATTTGATTGAGAGGGTTTGACAAAGGATGTGTTATTAAGTGAAAGACAAACTAGTTAGGATGTACAAAAACACCAGAAATTCCCCTAGGCTCGAGGCTCTAGTTTAAAAACTCAACAATCATTCTCTTGGGACTCAAACCGATCGAGCCCATAAAACATGTGTGAGCAAAGCACAAAAGAAATTCTTAGAATTAAACACGCAATCCGCTAGAAAGGGAAAAAAAAATGAACATAAAAACTAAAAGGATTGGTTAAAGAAATAAACGGAAGGATAATATATTTCTATTGTTGCTTTGTGTTAGTAAAGCAATTACCATTCATTAATGTAATTCTTCTAATTAAGTTTTAAAGCGGTTGCAAGCATATCCTAAGAGTAATTTTATGTCTGATTTTATCATAGTAAAGAGTTCGAATCCCCTACCTCTAAATTCAAAAAAAAAAAAAAAAACCTTTAAGGACACATTTATTTGAAAGTTTTCAAATCTCCACATTTTCAACAAAAAGTAGGCTTTTTAACCAAAAAAAATTTAAAAATTAAGTGAAATTCATGAATAATGTTTTTGATTTAGGGTTTCATTGTAGTAAGTCTCGTAAATCCGAGATTTAATCATAGAATAAATATCGTAAATCCCAAATGTACCAAAATCAATAATGTGATAAATAGTGTGCATTTTATATTTATTAGAGTTGATCATGAGATAAATCTGGTAAATATTGGATTTACTAAAATTCGACATTATTTACTAACTTACCTAAAACTCTACCATTTATTTTTAAAGTCCTTTCAAAATAGAACCGCATATCGGTAGTGCATTTTTTTTTTACTCTTTTGAGTAAATCAAAATCATATCAAAATAAGAAAAAAATTGCAACATATATAATTTCTAATACATATGTAATGACGAAAAAACATTATAGCCACAGGTAGCTCTTTTTTTTAGTCCTACCGTAAAATCTCCTTATTTCATTCCCCAAAGAGGACCATATACCTTTTTCTATTGACATTCTTTAGTATATACTCATCAAGCCATTAGACCATGAAAGTGTACTGAATAAAGAGCCGGCAATATGAGTTCTAACAAGGCAATATAACACGAATACAACACGATTTTTTATGAATTAATGTAAAAAAAATTGAGCTGTAGGACATTTTAGCGTCAACTTGAAATTGACCTGCCTCAGATCCAATCGTTTTCATGTCAACCAGTTTGAGACTAAATCGAAATAAAAATAACTCGTAACTTGTTACTCTATTATTTTTTAAAAATATTTCTCTTAATATATACTATCAATAAATCGACAATAAATTGGATGTGTTTCTTGCTGTATAGAACTATTTTAATTCTGAGAAAAATGTGCTTTATGTCTATTTGGAGCATAATCTGTAGATTTAAAGTGATAAAGTGCCATGGGTTAATTTCAGGCTAGGGGTTGACTTCAATCAACTTGCGAATTGATCGAGGATTATGTGTCACATAGGTCATAGGTTAGGGTTGGGGTGGGTCATGTTCGTGTAACTTGTGTTAGGATGGGTTATGTTACTGTTGGGATCTTCTAGCCCGTTTCGTATCACATATATCATATTGGTATTGAGGCATTTTCTGTATAAATTAAACCTCAACCCAATATGAACATGACTTGCTGACACAACTTGTCACTCCTATGAATTATAGCTAAACTTCGGTATTTAGTATTTTTTATTTTTTGAGTCATGCAATTAGGCTTTTAATTTTTCTTAAGCCATATGCAAAACTCTTACAAATATATTTATCAACATTGTCCAAAAGCCAGCCTTTCAAAGCAACTAATTATTGGCATTGTTATAAAATTAATTTCAACGAAGTTAACTTAGTCCAAAAGCCAACCTTGCTAAGCAACTAATTATTAACATAATTTTATGTATTTCTTTTTGACACAAATTCTAATATAACTCTTGTAATGGAAGGTTGTTTTCAATAGAAATTATAGTTTGGAGCACCAATTTGTTAAACAAGCAAAAAGACTGATCAAGGAGAAATAACATGGGCAATAATGTGATGGTGGTGATATTATCAATTTAGATGCCAGTGTTCTTTCATCTTATCAACCACAACCAATCGAACGAGAAAAAATCAACACGTGCAAAGAGTGGGCCGCTTAAGTTTGCAAAGAAAAATTGAGACGAGTTCAAGAATCACAGAGGTACAGTGTCAAGAAAACAAATTCTCACGACATATAAGCCGTGTTTTCGTGTCAAACTTAGAGAGTGCATCACAACTCATCAATTCAGGTAATCTTTTTTTATCGTATGCATTCAGCAAGAACAATATTAAAAGACACCTATGGTAATGATGCTCAACATCACACATTAATATATATAGCTTATTTGACAGATTGGGCCCACTGACCTACTCTCTCTTTAGTTGTGGTGCTCAAAACCAGTCATGACGCTAGCTAAACATTTTTCATTGAACAATATGCAGACAAAGACACCCACTTTAAAAAGCTATGTGGTAGGAAAAAAATTTTCACATCGGTGATATGCACCTTTAAATTGTGTAATCATGTTAGAATAGACGGGGAAAAAAAGCTTAATTGAAATTGATGAATTCAACAGATCTTAGCAGCAATATGTAATCGGCGAGATGTTTTTTGGTACCCTACCAAAAATCTCCCAAAGAAATTATGCACACGCAGTTGTTTACTGAAATGCAAGAATCACTTTGTCACTTGTACGATATTTATAGTTTATTGTCCCTTAAATGTCAAAAGTTTTACCCACGTACCGTCATTTTTATGTTCTATTTCTTTTTTCCTTTTTGAGAGTTGTTGTCGCTCTATCTTAAAGTACGAATCCTTTATAAGATGATTTCGTGTTCATAAGTCAATGTCCCTTGAAAAATTATATCTTTCATTTATCAAAAGTCGCTTATTTTTTCTTCCTCAAGTAAAAGAAAAGGGGAAAAAATAAAAAGAAGAATTTAGAACGGCGACATGAATATATGAGTATTCCCTTCTCAATTTGCGCTCTCTCTTCTCTTGATTTGCTTTTTAAAATATAGAAGAAGGAATAAAAACATCCCGGCTTTGAAACTAAGATTTAGGAATGTTTAAGAAGGAATAAAAACATCCCGGCTTTGAATGTGATGTAACTGTCTAATCTTATAAATTGTTTAAAAGAGTGGTTGAAACTAAAAATATGACGTAATGGAAGCATATAATAAACTTGTAGTCTGTTGATTCACGTAAATTGTCAGAAAACAAGAGAGTGAGTAATACATTGATTGAAAAGAATACCGACAAACAAACAAAAGTGGAGAAAACTTCTCTGAAATTTTATTGATAATTAAATAAATGAAAATAACAAACTAGTCTCACCTGTTTATAGAAAACTATAACTCAAAAAAAAAAAAAAAAAAAGAAAACTAAAAATAATCTTAATTTCAAAATTAAAAGATAATAGCGCAAAAAAAGGGTTCAAATAATTGAATTCAAATTTGGTCAAAATCGTGAAATTGTTCTGTCTTCAGCTCTTCGATCAATCGGTCGACCAGTGGCAGGCAAGTCCTATTGACCAGACGTCCTCTTCAGCTCCTCGCACTGCATCAGTCCTGCCAGCCTAGAAAAGATTCGATCTTAAATCTGCGACTTCTGATCTCCTAAATCATCTGCAAATGACACCAAGTGTTTGACGTTGAAAACATCTGAAGTGTTGACATCGGGCGGAAGGCATAAATGACAGGAATTGGGATTGATGTTTTCAATTACTTCCAAAGGACCAATCTTCTGAGCCTTCAAACATGAAGAGAAGAACGGTCTTTCATCAAAACAGCCCAAACAAAAACTTCGACGTTAGACTTCACGACTCGACAGTGACGGGCGGTGGCATCTTTGTATTTAACAATAGAGGCTACAAAATAATCATAAGTCAACTGATTAATATGTTGAAGATCCGCAACAAAATTGACAGCCTTACCATGAATGCAAGTATTGTCGGGAAACGTTGCCAGGTAAGAGGTCGTCGTGGAACACACCCATAGACCACCTGAAACAGGCTAAAACTAATGCTCTTGTTTTTGGTGTGGTTATACACAAATTTAACTTGACTTAACTTAGCATCCCATGATTTGATATTGTCCCCAACTATGCTGCTTAACAAATCTCCTAAAGCCTAATTCGTGACCAGTTTGGCTGTTAATTTAGGGAAGGTATACCCAACTCATATCCAAGCTAGTATTAACCAAGTGCCAGCGGGACCGCCAAAAGTGGCTGAGAAAGTGGAAGCATGGTTAGAGACAATAGAAAAGGGAAGACCATGAAGGCGATGCACTTCTTTGAAGGAGAAATAAGCCACTTGAACCGCATTGGTGGTGCACCTACATGGAATGAAATGAGCCATCTTGGAAAACTGACTAACAACCACAAAAATAGAACCATTACCCTTTGAGTGCAAGGGAGACCGAGAGCTAAGTCCATGCTAATGTCGATCCACAGCTGTGTCAGAATGGGCAAGCGCATATAAAGACTGGTGTTCGTAGCATGACCCTTGGACATTTGGCAAACCTAACAACACTCCACAAAGTGCTCAACATCCTAAACGAGAGTCGTCCAAAAGTACGAAGTAGAAACAAGTTGAAGGGTACGATCTCAACCCACGTATCCCTCTCTATGTAGCTCTTTGATGATTTGAAGCTATAAGCCACAATCTGGAATGCAAAGCTAGTTACCCATAAAGAGAGAGTCATCTTGCAATATGTAATTGGAGCGACTTCGACTACGAACCTCCTCAAGGATCCAAAAAAAAGAATGGATCAGACAAGTACAACTCGGGAAAAGTGGATAACTTAAGGACAGACGCATGTAAGGTGGCAAGCAAGGAGTGGCAACGACTGAGTGCATTAGCTAACAATCGAATTGGTGCTTGATCATAAAGGTAGACTACTGCAAATAAGCTATCGACGAGTCATGCTAAGAAGAGATCTTGTTTGGACTACCAAGATGTTTGAAAACATCATGATCTGTGCAAAGCACAAGTTCCTTATTAAAAAGATAGTAACGCCAATGCTTAACGGCTTGGACCACTGCATAAAACTCCACGTCATGGGTGCTATAGCAAGTTCGAGAGCAATATAACTTCTCACTATGAGGGCGTTTGGTATATTTAGTAATCAGTAAGAATTATATTTTTGAGAAATGAGAAAGTGATAGTAGATAATATAATTCCTAAAAAACCAATATCATCACGTTTGTTTATATACAAGAATCTTCTCTTAGATTTCTAGGAATACTATATTATTGTGTTTGGTTTTACATGGCAAACTTGTATATATAGTTGACAATAATAAATTGTTGTATTTTCTTTCAAAAAACATTTCCATTATCATTTGTGTATTAATACAATGTTTATATTCACATTTTTTAAAAGATAATTACACTCATAACATTATCATTATCATTAGAAATAAAATTTTAATATTATTATTACTATCAAATTATTATTTTATGTTATATAATATTTATATTTATATTATATAATAATAATAGTATTGTTATTTACTGATAATATAATAATATTAAAATATTGTATATACAATATATACTATGTTGATCTAAATGTAAATAATAAAAAATATAATTCTTAATAATATATTATTATTTTATATTAATATTAATATTAAATAATAATATTTTTATGATAATATTATAAATATTTAATAGTACTTTATATTATTTATTTATTTATCATCATCATCATCATGGAAGAGACAGTGAGATTCTTGTGGTCTTGAGATTCTTAAGAATATGAATATCATCTTATTGGGTAGGATTCAGATTATCCCAAAATGGGGTAAAGTAAATTCTATAGGATTAAGTTTCCCATCAAAAATCATAATTCTTATATCAAACGTGGGAATCTTGTCATTCCCACCTTCAGGATTCATGTATACTAAACGCTCCGATAGAGTTTGACAAGTCACCATTGCTGACTAAGTATTGCAAAAATTCCTACTTTCAACGCGTCGCAATGTAACTCGAAAGTAGGAGAGAAGTTTGGAAGAACTAGAATAGGAGCAGTGGTGAGCTTGTGTTTAATAAGTTGGAAAGGTTCGTCAGTCTAGGATCCTTGTGAATTTACCATCTCGAATTCAATCCATAATTAGAGCCATAATGCTACTAAAATGAGGAATTAACTGCCTATATGTAGGAAAAACATGCCATATCGTTACAAGATTTATTATGAGCTAATAAAGGGGACCCGATGCACCTATATAGTTCAAGCTTCTACAATTATAAAGTACAATATCCTAAATATATATTTTATAATTATCAACTCTAATGCTACTCCACTAAAAGCTTAGAGTTACACTCTCAAACAATATAAAATTATGAAGCTTCGTTAAGCTAATCATCCATGACATATCATAATATGTTACGTCCCCATAGGATATTCATAATCGATTTAAGCTTAAATTTCATTTTACCTTTCTGATTATTTTTATCTTACGTTCTATTATCACATCATTTAAAAACTTACAATCCACAGACTTCGACCTTCAATTCTTCAATCCCTCATAGATCAAATGCTTTATTTTTCCAATTATTATTAAATTTATGTTTCTCAGAATTGTTTCAAAAATAAAATCAAAACTACACTGAAAAACACACCTTTTTTCGAAACGTACTACTCTATGCCGACTTGTTCAACTTGATTATCGGCCTGCCGGTAATTACACATCTGCCTGCCAAACCTGAGAGTTTGGCCTGCAGCTAGAGCTAAAAGAATTCTGCACCACGGACGGCCTGCCAAATTAGAAGTTTAACCTGCTAGCCTACGACCATCGGCTTAACGAACTTAAGGGTTCGGCCTGCCAACCGAGCTGAATTCATGTTCTTTTAGAAATTAGTTTGTAAGCAGTTTTTCAATCTTATTTTCAACAATTTAAAAACATAAAATTTTAGAAACTCAGGAAAATCAATTGAACTCCTATCATCCATCTTCTAAATCCATCTTCACTCTAGATGATTATTTAATTACAAAATTTTGAAAATTTAAAATTAAAATAAAAATTCCTAGACGATTATGATAAACCGCCATCTAATTATTTGAAAAACCTATATACACATTTTAACCTCTAAGGAACTATAACCGATATAAATTAATTAATTAATTAATAATTAAATAATAATTTAGTAAACTATAATTAATTAATCAACATTTACCACATGATCTCATGACAACATTTAAATGTATAGAAACCCTAGAATACTAACTTTCTAAAAAATTAATTTTCAAGCATAGGAGAGAATAAGATCACACAATCTATATATATATATATATATATATATATATATAGCATGATCACAAACTCGTAAATTTATGTAAAAAAAACTTGACTTTGATACCAATTGTTGAAAAACGAGTACGTAGTAGAATCTATTTTTTTTAAATTAGAGTATTTTTAAAACACAAGTTAAACATGCTATATACATAAATTAATGATAGATCTTACTAGCGTTTTATATATTGAAGTAGGCTCGAATTCGTAAACAGAAGAACATTCCAGAAAAGCCTCAACTAATTGGTCTTCTTTGTTATTCTTTATCCATGACTAGAGTGTGGGTGGTCACACATTATACAGCTCTTCCTCCAGTGACTCTCCTTCCAACCATTTGAAAAGACCTAGAGCTAAAGTTTGTGATTGTAAACAGTAACTCTCAGGGAGTTTCAGAGTTTCTCAGACTAAAATACTCATTCTATACTTATCAACTTATCTAAATAACTGAGAAAACTCACCTTCTATTTATAGTGGTCAAATCTACTGTCAATCCCTATCAGATAAGGCCTCAAAATTTGAATCTTGATCAACTTCTAATGAAAATCATGTCTAAAATTCATAAATAGATTATTGCATGATCAGCAAGCCGAACTAACAAATCGGCTTGCCGAACTTATATCATTGGTAGGCCAAACTAATGCACTGGCCTGCCAAACTTGCGATAATTTGATCCTTGAGAATACCTTATTTTCCACCCAATATTCTTAGATAGAGCTTTAGTTTTAATTCAAATAAACCAATAGAAAAGTTATCTAATCAAAACAGACATATCTGGATAATCTCATAGAAAATAAAATGCCATCCCAATAATTGATCATGTTTATCTTGAATTAATTTAACAATTTAACTCAACCGATAAACTAACATGAATTATCTAATCTTATCAAATTTCAGCCAACTTACTAATTTAACATAAGTCACCAATATATAGGAAAAACATGCCGTATTATTACAGGATTTATTATGAGCTAGCCAAGGGGGCCCGATGGACCTATATAGTTTAAGCTCCTATAATTATAAAATACAATATCTCATACACATATTTTATAATTATCAACTCTAACGTTACTACACTAAAAGCTTAAAGCTGCACTCTCGAACTATATAAAATTACAAAGCGTCATTAAGCTAACCGTTTATGACATATCTTAATATGTAACATCCCTATAGGATATTCATAATCAGCTTAAGGATAAATTTCATTTTACCTTCTCGATTATTTTTATATTATGTTTCATTATCGCACCATTGGAAAACTTATTATCCAAAGATAGTATACTATTCGGTTACAACTATGTATCCAAATAGTTGAACACTCTAGTTTTCTAATTATAAGATAACGCATATAAGAGAATATCATTAACTCTACAAAAAGAGCTATAGATTCCATATCTGTAAATAATAAGTCTATGCAATCAAAAGTCATGTCTCCAACATACCGATATGCGTACTATCATAAGGTTAGGATATCACTCTTTTGTACATTAAAAGACATAAGTCAATAATACAGATCCATTAGTCATTTCAAGATTAAGACACAACACGCATAATTGTCTAAAGTGAATTAATTTGGACAAACGAAATTATTAATCCAAATCAATTCAACTTTATGTCACGATCTAATATATCGTCACCTCTGACAATACACTAATGTTTCTATTCTCAGAGTCCCACTCTGATGACCAAGACAAGCCATCTCCCATTAAGGATGTTGACAACATAATAATCTTAGCATGGATAAAGCACCCAACTTTATTCCCTTGATTGCGGATCTTATGATTTAGACCATTACCTTTAAGATTTATGTCTTCCGTATAATCTATCCATCATATGTACGATTCTTAAAGGTTTAGACTAAATGTCTTAGACTTTTGTTTGCTTATCATATATTCAATAAATATGAACATAAAGAAGACAACATTTGATATATGAATAACAAATAAACTCTTTATTGATAAAGTGTCTCCAAAAACATATTATAGTACTTTACTCCCTAGGACACTATGTTTGACAGTCACACCATTAAAACTTCGTACTTCTATCACCTTATAGGGTGTAGGCCATGAACGGATAGATTCAACCTTCGCGTGATCCACAACTAGGCCTTCTTTAGAAATAATTTAGCCAAATAATAACACATGGATGGTACAATACTCACATTGTTTAAGAACGACTTAAAAAATATCCCGCCACATTACAAGATGAACATTCCAAAGATGTTGGAGATGAGCCTCTACATCAGGGTTGTAAATAAGTATGTCATCAAAGTAAACAAATACAATTTATTGATAAACAAGCGAAGAGCTTGGTTAATCTCTCTCACAAAGGTGCTTAAGGTGTTGTAAAGGCCAAAAGACATAACCAACCAGCCAAATAGTCCTTCGTGAGTCTTAAACACCGTCTTCCATTCATCATCGGGACAAGTCCTGATTTGATGGAATCCGTTCTTAAGATCCAACTTTATAAAGATGGTAGCACCGTTCAATTGGTCTAGAAGATCATCAAGGCAAGGAATCAAAAAGCGATACTGAATTGTAAGCTTGTTAATAGCACGGTTATCCACACATTTGCCATGAGCTATCCTTTTTCAGAATAAGTAGTGTGGGCATGGCACAAGGACTAAGGCTTTCTGTCATGCCCCGGAGTACGGGAGACAATGTGGCAAATTAATTGAGTTAATTAAACAAAAAATTAATTACAATAAGAATTTTAGAATAGGAATTAATTATAAAAATGTGATAATTTTAAAACCATTTTAGAGGCAAGCAGTTATAATTTTAAACAAATAAGAATAATAATAAAATAAACAATAAGAAAAAAATGATAAAACTACAAAGGAACGGGAATGGGTCCCACTGACCCACATCTTGTGCATACACACAATACAACAATATGTTATTACAACCACAGTCCAAATAAAGAGGAAGAGTTAGAAAATTGCATGCCTTGATTTATATAATTCAAATAACCTACTTAATCCCTCTACTGCCCGTGAGTTCTGTTTGTGGACTCCTCTTCAAACCTAAGCTGAAATCCACCTAGGGGAAAGGTTTTAAAACAAATAAAACATGAGCAAAAGGCTCAGTAGGACTATTTATTTAAAACATTTAATTTTAAAAGAAATTTCAGTAATCAAGTAAATTTTTAGAAAATGAACTTGAATAAATAAATAAATAAATACGTAAATAAGAATGCAATAAAGACTTATCTTACCAAAAAAATTTTATAGGTCGACTAGAAAGAATAACATTTTTTTCTTGGGCAAACCATATATAAATCACCACCGTAGTGACCCAGTTGGGTTTCAGGACCTACCTCCAAAGTTGCGCACTACACGACTCGATCTTTGATATGGCATCATGCCCTTAAATATAAATATATATATATATATATATCTTTATGATTATTAAAATCTCTTTTTACCAAATATAATCATTTACATTCATTATGAGGTTTATTATGAAAACACCTCAATTCTACTGTTTATAAAGACATTCATTAAAAATCCTCTTTCAATTAGTTATTGAAAACATTTTGGTAAAAATCCTTTTTTGACCAAAATCATTTTAAAACTAGGTTACCAAGAAAGAGGGCTAGAAGTCCTACCTCGATACTCATGTGGGTGTCCTACACCGAAATCCCAATTCGATATACGTTAGCTCCGCAGATCTATGTACAACCTTAAATGTATAATAACTTAGTTTATCAGTATCTAACTTGAGATATCCTATGTTACTAAATCATCTTACGCTGTCCTAGTGTGCCATTTAGGTTTATGCAATCATTTTGCAAGGTCAAAATTTCAATCGGATTTCAAAACAATGAAAATGTGTGAAAAATCACAAAATTTCACCATGCTCGATCGGCCTGCCGGTCCCCTAGTTCGGCCGGCCGAATTGCATGTCGGAGGTCTAAGTCCGGTAGGCCAAACTTTCCTAGGTTCGGCCTGCCGATCATATGAATTTGGCCTACTGAACTCATGAATCTGGCCTGCCGAACATGAACTTCAGCCTGTCGATTTGGAAAAATTCTAGAATTTTCCAAGCACGGGTTTTGGCCTCCCTAAGCCCAAATCTTCAATTTCAACCTATTTTTCTCAATTCTCAGGCATGGGTAATGATCATAATTGATAGAAAAAGATAGTAGAGTACTTTTTAATGCTTTGAAACAAGTTTTAAACAAAATTTTTAGAAAAATCAAAAAATAGAGAAAAATGGAGAAAAATAAAAAATCTTGACTTAAATCTGTTTTTGATCAAGCAAAGTTTGTATTCTAGTTATTCTAAGTTCATCTACCCTAGATTGATGGTTTTCTAAGTTTAGAAAAGCTTACATTTTAAAATACCAAGAAATTTGAAAAATTGAAAAAGTTTTTGAAATTTAGAAACTAACCTCGAATCAAGGCTTTAAATCGAGTTTGTAGTTGCTAAACCGTGTTCCCGAGCCTTCAATCCACTAACCCGAAGCTTAGAATTGATTTTTGTTTCAAAATTTTGAGAAAAAAATAAGAGAGAGAGTGTGAAACCGAGAAAGAGAAAGAGAGAGAGAGTGACGAGAATGAGAGAAAGAGAGAGGGAGAGTGAGGTTTTTATAAAGAAAAGGAAAGCAGTTTTCAATACCACGTCCCGCACGTGGTTTTTCAAAGTGGGACGTGTGGATCATTTGACAAGTTGTTTTGTTTTCAGTATTTAAAGTAGAAATTAAAAATAATTAAGAGTGATTAAAAATCATTAAAATAACCAAAAATATCATAAATTTAGAAATTTCACGAAATGATCAAATTAAGTTTAAAATATTCATTATGGCATACTAATCTACCATTTTACATTCTAACTACACTTAATTAATTCCGGGGCATTACAACTCTCCACCCCTAAAAGAAATTTCGTCCTCAAAATTTACAATTTAATTCAAAAACAAAACAAATGCGGATACATCTCCCCGCATATTCGACTCTAATTCCCAAGTGGCTTCATCAACTCCGTGATGCTGCCACACGACTTTTACTAACGGGATCTCATGACGGCGCAAGCTAATCACTTTACAATCGATGATCTGGATCGGCACTTCTTCATACGTCGTGTCTTCCTAAATCTATATGTCTTGGAACAAACGATCTTATCCTACTCAGGTGGACACTTTCAAAGCATCGACAAGTGGAATACATCGTGAACATGCGAAAGTTTCGGAAGAAGGTTGAGTCGATAAACAACCACACCTACGCATTGAGTAATCTCGAACGGTGCAACATATCTTGGTGCAAGTTTTCCTTTTACTCCGAATCACGGAATGCCTTTGCAAGGTGACACCTTCAAGAGAACAAAGTCTCCAACCTCGAATTCCAAGGGTCGACGTCTCCTATCCGCGTAGCTCTTCTGTCGACTCTGAGCTGCTTTCAATCGATCCCGAATCATAGTAACCTTCTCATTACTATCGCGAATCTCATCTAGCCCAAGAATAACTCCATCTTCCAGTTCAACCCAATACATCGACGATTGACACGGTCGTCCATATAGTGCTTTGAACGGTGGTATGCCAATACTCGATTGATCTCATGGGGATTACAATCAAGTCACTTTTCAAAACCTCATCCCCAATCTTTATTTTACAAGCTTTACAAATACTATTCACACACATCTGCCCCAAGGGTGAAGCTATAACTAAGGGTCCATCAAACTCTTCTATTTCTAATCCCAAGGCATGTACAAAAGAGCTTAAAATAAGAGAATGAGTGGCACCAGTATCAAATAACATGTGTGCTAAAGACTGAGAAACCATAATCGTACAATCGACAATCGCGTTATTGGTCTGGACATCTGAACTCTCTGATGTCATCATGTGAACCTATGCTAGAGCTTTCCCTTTATCTCTACCAGCACTACTAGATCCTGGGTTAGTTGGTCGATACTGCTGCGATGATGGCGACTGTACACTGGTTGTACTCGGCTCTCGATACTGAGGGACGTTACACTGAAAGTTCTGTGGTTGGTGTCCTTGTGTTGAATATGGCAGTTGTTGGGGAGAGAACTGTTGCAATTGGGGCAGAGTCTAAGGCTGGGGCTGACGACTAGCTCCTTCTCTGGTTTGAAATCCTAGGTGAGCACTCCTAATCGGGCAATTCCTCTTGATGTGTCCCGGCTGCTGGCAATAGTGATAGTGGAAGCTGTAGGGGTTGCTGCGCCCGCTGCTGGATGAACTGCTGCTGCCGCTGTTCGCGCCACCATGTTTGTTCTTCCCCAGAGTCGGTCGACTGCTGGTGCTCCTCCTGCCACTCCTCTATGGTCCTCCTGATGTCTTGGCTCAATTCTCACAGTACTGTGCGTAGTCATTTTCCACTAATATTACTGATGACACAAGCTTTCCAAAGTTCCTAAGTTGTAGGGCAACCACCTGTCGTCGAATGGGAGCCTCAAGTTTGTCTTGGAATTTAATGCATTTCTCATGTTTCGATGCCACTGTAGAGGGAGAAAACCTGGCCAACTCATTGAACTTCGCTTCATATTCCCGAACTGACATATCACCCTACTGCAACCTATAAAATTCTACCGCATTTTGGTCCCTGTCTCCTTGTAGAAAGTACTGGTCGTAGAATAGCTCCTCAAACCTGCCTTAACTGATGTTACCAGTATCCTTTAGACGTTTAGCTTGTTTCCACTAGGTATTTGCACCACCTTCAAACTTGTATGCTGTAAATTCTACACGATACTCCGCTGGCACTCCAAGAGTATCCAAATGCTTCACGATTGAATCTAGCCAATATTTCGCCACCTGCGGGTCCCCAGTTCTATCAAAAGTTAGTACAGACACACGTCGAAACTCCTTAAAGTAGGTATGTCGACGACTAGCCTCAGAATTATCCGGTCTTGCCCTTGCTGCCATATGCCGAAATGCAGCAAACATAGCCTTCATCATGCCCTCATCATTTCCAAACTCGACGTCAACTGTCAAGCATCGTCTAGGTGTCGTTCTCTCACTTCTGAAAACAAAATTTAGACTGTCAATGGTATTTCATTTTTGTACCTATGTGTGCACAATTCCTAAGGTTCATAACCTTGAGCTCTGATACCATTCTGTCACGCCCTGGAGTATAGGAGGTGACATGGCAGATTAATTGAGTTAATTAAATAGAAATTTAATTCAAATATGAATTTTAGAATAGGAATTAATTATAAAAAAGTGATAATTTTAAAACTATTTTAGAGGCAAACAGTTATAATTTTTAAACAAATAAGAATAATAATAAAATAAACAATAAAGAAAAGATGATAAAAACTACGGAGGAATAGGAATGGGTCCCACTGACCCACATCTTGTGCACATATACAGAACTGACAATATATTATTACAATCACAGTCCAAATAAAGAGGAAGAGTTAGAAAATTACATGCCTTGATTTATATAATTCAAATAACCTACTTAGTCCCTGTATTACCCGTGAGTTCTATCCGTGGACTCCTCTTCAAACCTAAGCTTAAATCCACCTAGAGGAAAGGTTTTAAAATAAATAAAATGTGAGCAAAAGGCTCAGTAGGACTATTTATTTAAAACATTTAATTTTAAAAGAAATTTCATTAATCAAGTAAATTTTTATAAAATAAACTTGAATAAATAAATTAATAAATAAATACGTAAATAAAAATCCAATAAAGACTTATCTTACCAAAACAATTTTATAGGTCGACTAGAAAGAATAACATTTTTTTTCCGGGGCAAACCATATGTAAATCATTACCGTAGTAGCCCAACTGGGTTTCAGGACCTGCCTCCAAGGTCGCGTACTACACGAGCTGATCTCTGATATGGCATCATGCCCTTAAATATAAATAGATATATATCTCTCTATGATTATTAAAATCTCTTTTTACCAAATATAATTATTTACATTCATTATGAGGTTTATTATAAAAACCACCTTAATTCTACTGTTTATAAAGACATTCATTAAAAATCCTCTTTCAATCAGTTATTGAAAACATTTTGATGAAAATCCCTTTTTGGGCAAAATCATTTAAACTAGGTTACCAAGAAAGAGGGGTAGAAGTCCTATCTCGATACTCGTGCCAGTGTCTTACATTAAAATCCTGATCTACTATACGTTGGCTCCGTAGATCCACGTACAACCTTAAATGTATAATAACTTAGTTTATCAGTATCTAACTTGAGATATCCTATGTTGCTAAATCATCTCATGGTGTCCTAGTGTGCCATTTAGGTTTATGAAATCATTTTACAAGGTCAGAATTTCAATTGGATTTCAAAATGATGAAAATGGGTGAAAAATCACAAAATTTTATCATGCCTAGTCGGCCTACTGGTCCCCTGGTTCGGCCTGCCGGAGGTGCAGGTTCGGTCAGCTGAACATTCCCTGGTTCTACCTGCCGGTTGTATGAATCCGACTTGCTAAACTCCTAAATCCACCTGCCGAACATGAACTTCGACCTGTCGATCTAGAAAAATTTTAGAATTTTCCAAGCACAGGTTTTGGCCACCCTAAGCCCAAATCTTCAATTTCAACTTGTTTTTCTCAATTCTCAGGCATAAGTAATGATCATAATTAATAAAAAAACATAGTAGATTACTTTTTAATGCTTTAAAACAAGTTTTAAACAAAATTTTTAGAAAAATCCAAAAATAGAGAAACATGAAGAAAAATGAAAAATCTTGATTTAAATCCGTTAGTGATCAAACAAAGTTTGTATTCTAGTTATTCTAAGTTCATCTACCCTAGATTGATGGTTTTCTAAGCTTAGAAAATCTTAAATTTCAAAATACCAAGAAATTTGAAAAATTGAAAAAGTTTTTGAAATTTAGAAACTAACCTCGAATCAAGGCTTAAATCGAGTTTGTAATTGCTAAACCACGTTCCCAAGCCTTCAATCCACTGACCCGAAGCTTAGGATCGATTTTTGTTTCAAAATTTTGAGAAAAAAATGAGAGAGAATGTGTGAAACTGAGAGAGAGAGAGAGTGTGTGTGTGTGTGTGTGTGACGAGAAAGAGAGAAAGAGAGAGGGAGAGTGAGGTTTTTATAAAGAAAAGGAAAGCAGTTTTCGATACCACGTCCTGCACGTGGTTTTCCAAAGTGGGACGTGTTGGTCATTTGACAAGTTGTTTTGTTTTCAGTATTTAAAGTAAAAATTAAAAATAATTAAGAGTGATTAAAAATCATTAAAATAATAAAAAATATCATAAATTTAAAAATTCTACGAAATGATCAAATTAAGTTAAAAATATTCATTATGACACACTAATCCACCATTTTGCATTCTAACTACACTTAATTAATTTCGAAGCGTTACACTTTCCTGCAAGTAGCCTTTCACGATCAACTCTTCAACTGGATGATAGAGATCTTCATGTTCACTTAAACTCATTTAGTAGTATGGCTTGTTGGAAAAAGTGGCATTGGGTACAAGATCAATTTGATGTTAGATATCTCACAACAAAGGCAAACCATAGGGAAGATTTTTTGGAAAAACATTTGAAAATTCTTGGAGAAGAGATTGAATTCTAGCAGTACATCCTTTTGATGGTGAGGAAATGGGTAGAGACATCACTAGTGCAAACAAAATGCCTACTTCATACATAGTAGCTTCAAACTTGGAACGAGTAAGGAACAAGATTAATTTGGGCACAACTCGAATCTATTATGCTAGGGAAGGTGATCGATCAATTATGGGGTGGGCGATTAATCGATGTTGCTGATGACACCAGACCGAGAAGTTCCTTCAAGGGGAGGAAGGTGATATTCTTATTCTCAAAGCAAAAGCTATAAGTATTGGTCTTCCCATCATAGATGACGTTTCGATCATACTGCCATGGACTTCCCAAGAGAATGTGACATGCATCGATAGGAACTATGTTACATTAAATCTTACCCCGATAAGTAGTTCCAGCCAAAAAAGAAATGAAACCCCAATGAGAGACTTGGAGTTCTAAACCTTGTTTCAACCAAGCAAGCTTGTATGGTGTGGGATGATGCTCTATGTTCAAAGCAAGCTTTCAAATGGCTTCTTCCACGAGTTCTCACAACTCCTTGAGTCAATAATGAAACAACAAACCTTTCCATTCACTGTGCAAGTAAAATGAGAAAGGCTAGTTTGCAACCACGAGTCATCTGTTACTTTTGGAGTAAGGTAACTGCATCAAAGAACAAGTAGCAGGCCAAATTCTCCCTAGACTTACTCTTCCAAAATCTCTTCATAAGGCATTTTGTCCTCAACACCTTCTTTGTCTTAGACGTCATCAAAAAAGTCTAATTCTTCCATTTTTGCTCCTCGACTAGGAGGCCTCGACATCCAAACTTTGGACATATGATTTGACAATGACCCGTCGCTCTATACGAAAAACACCAAAGGGCTACTGGCCATGAAAAAGCTGTAGCAGGAGCAGGAGTAGTGACCAATGGTCTTGCAGTTGGTGACTAGGTGTTGGTTTAGGTGATGGTGGCTATACCTGGAATGGGTATGGTGGCAATTATTGGAGCACGAAAGGCGGTTAGCGGATTCCACAAGGCGGAACTGCTTCATGTTTGGCGTTCAATCAACAAAGCTCTCTAGTAGGCTTTAGAGACCATTGCTTGATCAAAAAGATTTAGAATATTCTAGAATTGTACACGAAGGCTGCCAATAAAACAAGAAACCAATCATTTATCCATTTCTGTAATCTCATTCCGTGTGAACAATAAGAAAAATTTAGTAGCGTATTCATCCATCGTTCAATTTCCTTATCATAAATTCTAAAGACACTGGTATATAGTTTACACATAATTGTAAGACAAGAATAAATGATTCATTTGCTTCTTCAATTTTTCCCACAATTCAACCTTCTCTTTTCCATAATGAGAATGGAGACCTTAAGTTGTTGCTAGTAAGCGGTGGCATGGACTTAGAAATGGGTAGCAACAAGATAGACCCGTTTATGGTCTAGAACTTCCTTGAAGACTAGGATTTCTTATATGGCTTCAATCCAATCCAAAAATTCCTCTAGTTGAAGGCTTCCATGAAATTTGGGAATATCGAGTTTGAAACGACAATTTTCTTTGGCAGCATTAGCACAGCGAAGAGTACGAACATCATCAGTGACGTAAGCATGTAGTTGCATGGTGACACAGGGGCGTGGGCTAAAGCGGTGCAAAGCGATTCTCATTGAGGACTTCTTCCTTGTCTTCAGGCTCAAGTTCGTTAACTTGAGCCAGTGGTGAAGCAACAGCTTGGGCTAGTCGCGGGTTGTTGGCTCTAATGGTGGGAAGGACTTCTCCCATGAGAGCCTACTACAATTGTGCTAGCAGAGTTCTTCCATTCTATCGGTGGGTTTTCGAGCTTCCTGGAGACGTCGACGCAACATGACAGTGGGTCATGGCGAAGGCTATGATACCAACTAACATAGCGGAAGTATATAACAAACTTGTAATCTGTTGATTCACTTAGAATGTCAAAAAAAAAGGAAAAAAAAAAAGAAAAAGTGGAGAAAACTTCTCCTAAATTTTATTGATAATTGAATGAAGGAAAAATAATAAACTAGTCTCACCTATTTATTAGAAAACTATAATTTGGAAAAAGAAAAGGAAACTAAAAAGAATCCTAATTTTGAAATTAAGAGCTAATAGCTAAAAATAATCGATCAAATAATTAAATTATAATTAAATTCAAATTTGATCAAAATCAAGAAATTGTCTCGTCTTTAGTTTTTTGGCCAGCCAGTCGACAGGCAGTAAGCAAGTCCCATCGACCAGAGGTCCTCTTTGGCTTCTTGTGCTGCATCAAATTATTATTTTAAAAGTTGTAATATATAAAAACTTTACATATGCTAACTTTTTGCTTGTTATTGTAGATGGCAAACAGCCTATTAGGGGGGAGTTGTTGTTGTAATGTAAGAATGGATTTAAAAGCTAGGACTACTATTGCTACTAATTATACAAATCTAGAGAGAATTTTTGCTCAAAAAATTAGATTGGCTGGACAACAAATGCTCACACACTTAATAAGTGTTTGACAGTTGTGGTCTGGACCACTTTCTTAGTTATAAATAGTGTAAAGCTCTCATATGTTATAGTTACAATAAAAAAAAAATCGCTACAGTGTAAAGCTCTCACATGCTACAATAAAAATAATTCTAACCACTTTGTCAAACGTCCTTTTAAAAAGCCAATCAACAAATGGTCGCACACTTAAAAAGTTTAAGGACCTATCAGTTCACATGATTAACTAAAAAAATATGATCAAGAAGATGATGAATTTTTTCCCCCACTTTGTTGTCTAGTTTGGTACGAGAAAAAGGGATAAATTGTATATTTTGTAAATATTAATAGTAAATAACAAATTTATTTCTAGATAAAAAAATTATTTAGTAAAAAATTATTCACTATAGTAAGGAAAAATAATTTACCAACTATTTAATGCTACATGCTGTAAAAATTTTTGAAACCTGCTCTTTAGTTCAACTATTTACTTTAAAAATGTTATTTACTTAACCCTTAAAAAAAAAAAGCAAGAAAACATAATAGGACAAACATTTTAACCTGTCAATAAGTTTTGTTATCTTAATTATTAGATTAACTTTTTAACGATCTGATATACAACTATCCATTTCAAAAATTTAAAGCAAATGACATCAGCTAGTTTTAATCATAAATCAAAATGTTAAAAAGTTAATCAATCAGTACCAATAGGACCAAAATGTCCCCTCCACCATATGTTGCCTAAAGCAAGAGGTCGACATAAAAATTATGTAATTACCATTTCACCCATACTAGTAATTTTAAAGGAAAATTTTGAAAAAAAGGCCAACCAAAAAATTTAATTGGGGTCATTTTTTTTGGCACAAAAATCAAACCTCTTGAGCAAGAAAACTGTTCTAGTTTTTTTTTAGAAAGATGAAAAAAAACACCCTAAACAAGGAAAGAAACCTCAATAAGATGAAAAAAATAAAAATTAAAACAGTTTTTCTGCCTAAAAGGCTTCATTTTTAATACAAAAAAAAAAGGTCATTTGTCCAAAAAAATTTTTTCTTAAAGCCATTTGTCAAAATCCCCCAATTTTAAACGACCCTGCATTTGATTCTCTGTTTTCTCATGTGCTTTTGATTTAAACGATCCCTTAAGGATTCTCTCTTCCCTTATCTCATCCCAATATTGAACAACCCAATACCCCATTTTCCACCCAAAGAATCCCCCTCGTGAAGCCCTCTTCCTACCACTTTTCACCCAACATTACTGCCACCCGATCTGATAGTACCTTAGGCCAAATAAATTATTACATCTTTACTTTTTCATGGCTCTAGGTTCAGTCTTGAGGAACAATAAAAGATTTAAACAAGCTGAAGAAACCGCAACTCAACTCTTAAGACAAAAGGAAAAAAAAAAGTACATGTATCACTGTTACAAAGAGAAAAAAAAAGACAAAATTGGAACTACTCAACTAATCAGTAGGCAAAGACAAGCTCAGTCCTCTTCCTCAATGACCTTGGTGCCCAACCCCTAGGTAGTCTCTCAAAGTTCTTTCCCGGCTTGGGCTAGAAGTCGTGATGTTTCTTCTTTGAGTGGCTCTGGAATAGAGGAGAGAAAAGCCTGTTTGAGATTAGGATTATGGATTTAATGGTTTTAGTAAGAGGATTTGTAGATCGCATGAAAGCATGGGTAGTTTTTAGGCCAAATGGCATAACAAACCACTAGAAATGATGGTTGGGCATGAATAGAGCATCTCTAAGGGGAAGGTACATGCCATTTCTCTGAGTGCTTCGTCAAACTCATCGTCGTCCATTGGAGGGCATGCATCAAAGCATGACCAAAGAATCTTGTGGCAAGGCGGCTTAATGCTGGACAGGTTGTCGAAAGGGTGGATAAGATGGGGACCATCTCCCCTGAGCATCTTTCTTTCGTTTAGACTTTGTGAAGGATAGCTTTAGTTGTAGTGGGGGACACCTTTAGTTTGTCTTGTTGCCATTAGTGTTGTCCAACCAGCTCTTTGTACGTGCCATTTCTCCGAGTGCCTCGTCAACCTCATTGCCGTCCATTGGAGGACATGCATCAAAGCATGACTAAAGAATCTTGTGGCCAGATGGCTTAGTGCTGGACAGGTTGTCGAAGAGATAAGGCTCTTCCATTAGGTATGGGTCCTAAGAATCTTGAAATATTACCTTACCTCTTCTTTCAAGCTTACCTTTCAGATATTCTCAACAAGGCTCATAGAATACAAAACTATAGTGTCGATCCTCTAGTCTACAGACTATAAGACCCTTGGCCATAAAACTGCAAGGCAAAATCCAGATGATAACCCTAGACCTAAATCGTAAATCTCCATAAATGCTAGAGAGAGCAAGTAAGGAAGAGCCTTATCTCTTCGACAACCTGTCCAGCATGAAGCCACCTGGCCACAAGATTCTTTGGTCATGCTTTGATGCATGGCCTCCAATGGACGACGATGAGGTTGACAAGGCACTCAGAAAAATGGCACATACAAAGAGCTAGTTGGACAACATTGATGGCAACGAAGCAGACTAAAAGTGTCCCCTACTACAACTAAAGCTATCATTCACAAAGTCTAAATCGTAAATCTCCATAAATGCTAGAGAGAGCAAGCAAAGAGGATTTGTGCATCGCATGAAAGCATGGTAAGGATTAATGAGGGGTAAGGCTTTAGAAGAGATCTTCCTCTCATCAGGAAGATATAAGATTTCATGTAGACAATCAAGTTTAGACGAGGTAGACTTTCTTACAAAGGGAGTGAGGGGTATGACAGAAGACGTTAATGAAGAGGATGATGATGATGAAGTTTCTGGGTTTACTCCAATGGACGACGATGAGGTTGACGAGGCATGTGGTGGTACACTTTCTGTATCTACTTCTTCTTCTACATGGCAGGCTTAGGTAGTTTCTAATTGTTCCTCTGGATCAGCTGGTTGTGCCATGAAATGGGGAAACATTTCATATTTTGAGGATTCTGATCCTTCTTCTTCTGATTCAAATTCCTTCAAATTGAAAATATTGAAGAAGCTCTCACCATAGTCCACACAGAGTTTTGCGAATAGGATACCTAGCTGACCGAAAGACTGCGGGTGGAGTTTTTCAAAATGAATTCAAAACCAATCAAGATGCTGGCTTTCTTTGATACTAGTGCCACATACTCAATCATGAATCCAGATATTCTACCTCCAGAATATTGGGTTATGATGTCATCATGAGTCAAAAGTCCAACCCTGAGCTGTACATCCAGACAAACACCGAAGGTATCTACTCCTTGCTTGCTCTCTCTAGCATTTATGGAGATTTACGATTTAGATATGGATTTATCATCTGGATTTTGCCTTGCAATTTTATGGCTAAGGGTCTTATAGTTTGTAGACTAGAGGATTGACAGGTTGTCGAAGAGATAAGGCTCTTCCATCATGTATGGTTCCCGAGAATCTTGAAATATTACCTTTCCTCTTCTCTCAAGCTTACCTTTTAGATATTCTCAACAAGGTTCATAGAATACAGAACTATAGTGTCGATCCTCTAGTCTATAGACTATAAGACCCTTAGCCATAAAACTGCAAGACAAAATCCAAATGATAACCCTAGACCTAAATCGTAAATCTTTATAATGCTAGAGAGAGCAAGCAAGGAAGAGCCTTATCTCTTCGACAACCTATCCAGCACTAAGCCACCTGGCCACAAGATTCTTTGGTCATGCTTTGATGCATGTCCTTCAATGGACGACGATGAGGTTGACGAGGGATTCAGAGAAATGGCATGTACAAAGAGCTAGTTAGACAACACTGATGGCAACGAGACAGACTAAAGGTGTCCCCCACTACAACTAAAGTTGTCATTCACAAAGTCTAAAAGAAAGAAAGATACTCAGGATGAGATGGTCCCTATCTTATCCACCCCCATCTTATCCACCCTTATCAAAAGAATCTCCAATGTGATATCTCTGCTTTTGATGTTGTAATCTTATCTATGCTTTTGACGTAGGATAATCTTATCTTATGCAATCTTATCCTGTTGTAAGAATGCACTGACATCTAAAAAGATGTAACCACGGTTCTATATAAAGAACCCTTCTCCCAGTTTGAAAACAAGGTATGAAAGATAATAAAAAAAAAAGTGTTTGTAATATTAATTTACCTCTTCTCTCAAGCTTTTACCTCTTCTCTCAAGCTTACCTTTCAGATATTCTCAACAAGGTTCATAGAATACAGAACTATAGTGTCGATCCTCTGTACTCTCTAACATTTATGGAGATTTACGATTTAGGTCTAGGGTTATCATCTGGATTTTGCCTTGCAGTTTTATGGCTAAGGGTCTTATAGTCTGTAGACTAGAGGATCGACACAATAGTTATGTATTCTATGGGTGAATATATGAAACTTGGATGATTTGGAGGCATGTGGTGGTGCACTTTCTGTATCTGTTTCTTCTTCTACATGGTAAAGTTTTCAAAGCCTGCCTCATCATCCATGAGGTTAATGAGACACTCATAGAAATAGCACGTACAAAAAGCTAGTTGGACAACACTGATGGCAACGAAACAGGCTAAAGGTGTCCCCCACTACAACTAAAGTTGTCCTTCACAAAATCTAAAAGAAAAAAAAATGCTCAAGATGAGATGGTCCCTATCTTATCCACCCCTATGTTATCCACCCTTATCAAAAGAATCTCTAGTGTGATATCTCTGCTTTTGACGTTTTAATCTTATCTCTGCTTTTGACGTAGGATAATCTTATCTTATGTAATCTTATCCCTTTGATTAGGTGGTTTTGTATGAAAATTGCTCTCTTAGTGGCCTTTTCTTTTGGGTTTTTCCCTTGGACAATCATGTGAGCATCAATAGGGAATAATGCTATCAAGGAAGGGTCAGAAGAAGAAGCCATGAGGATATAAGGAATGGGGATGATTCGGTTGGTGGCCTGGACAATGGATTTTATAGTCGGTCTAGACAGATAATTCATTAAATTGCTACACAATCTTCTTTTTAGGTCTTTCTTGCAGATTACAAAAAGATGACTCCATAATCACTAATCCTACACTCAAAGTGTATGGATCCAGTGAAGAACCACTTGATGGCATAGGACCATCTCATCCTGAGCATCTTTATTTCTTTTAGACTTTGTGAAGGACAGCTTTAGTTGTAGTGGGGGACATCTTTAGTCTATCTCATTCCTATCAATGTTGTCCAACCAGCTCTAGATAAGCCTTTGCTTAATTTGGCTGAAGGGATCATCTTGAATTTGAAAGAAATTTGGGAGAGATTCCTAGGCTAATCGGATTGCATCGAAGTGGATATGGCTCCAAAATCACTAATCCTACACTCGAAGTGTACGGATCCAGTGAAGAACCACTTGATGGCATAGGAACTCTACACCAAGAAATCCAAAAAACATTGTTAATAAAAAATCAAGACATTCCAGACACTTATTTGTGGTTTTCCCCATCATTTTCTTTCGTCTGAGTAGCTCAACAAACCGTCTTTTCTTGGTTCTGAAATATCTACGTGGCTTAGTAGTGGGCAGTGACTAGAGAATAGAACTCTTCCTTGGCATCCTCTTCGTCGTTTCTCTTTCATGCAATGCGGACACGAACTCTCCTTGGCACGCTTTTGATCCCATGACTCCATACATGCTTGTTGAGCTTAACATCCACTCAAACATCAGTCGTGCCCATAGCCTTTTAGGCAAACTTCCTAATTTCCTTTATCGCATTTGGAGCCTTCTTTTTAAATGTGCTGTAGGCATGGAAGTCAGAACAGGTAAGAATTCAGGGCACCAAAACGACCAGAATAATAATGGGAGTAGGTGAGCAATATATTATTTAAGCTGTATTCAATGGCAAATTGCAATAAAACCTATAGCTTTCACAAAATCCTCTTTAAATAATTTATTGAATAAAAAACGTTTGAAATTGAATTGAAGGTTGAACAGTTTCTACAATGGAACTTGACAGAATATATCTGATAAGTTTAACCGAGGAGAATGACATCTGATCATGCCACAATAGAGATAGATTAAAATAATTGTGTATAGATTAAAATAATTGTGTATTATATATAATACATTCACGGACAACAAGAGTATTTTTAGATGACATATTATCTCACTGTAAGACTTTCACTTTATAAAGTATATACCACGCAATGTGCCTAAATTTCATACAAAAATGCCACGACCATCTCCACAGCAAAAAATAGAACATAAGTTACATAACCATTCCTGACAACAACAAATTGAATCTACACAGACAACGTTAACCTTAGGGGGCATTTGGTATGCAGTAATCAGTAGGAATCATATTCTTGGAAAAATGATGGTAGGAAATTTGATTCCCAATAACCAAGATTATCACGTTTAGTTATACATAGGAATCTTCTATTAGATTTCTATGAATAATACATTACTGTGTTTGGTTGTACATAAAAATCTTGTATAATTGACAAAATAATTTATAACATTAACATTAAATGTATCAATATAATATATTAATACTAATATTAAATAATAGTAATATAAATATAAATAATAAAATAATATTATATATAATTTAACATTAATATTACTATGAACATTTAATGTTATTAATATCATTATTATTAAATAATTATTATTTTATATCAATATAATACTTTCTTTATATTATATAAAAATATTAATTTATAAT
>CAMOHE010029916.1:0-12925 GCA_946598075.1 Artocarpus hirsutus | reverse complement strand
TAAAGCACTTAATGTCACAACTTTTTGAGGTAGGAAATTCAGCGTTACCTTGTTTAGGTGCAGCAACTTGTTTGGCATCCTTAGAGGGTTCGGTCTTTGGCTTGTTTACTAGAAATTTGTCCTGTTTAGGGGCTGGTCTCCATGTATTTGAGGTAGCCGTGTTAGATCCCCTCCTAGCCATGTTTCTTCGCTTCAATTGCTGCTCCACTTTGATGGCTTGGTGCACCATATCTGTCAGCTCCACATAATGTTGCATTTCTACCACATCTGCAATCTTACGGTTTAAACCATGCAAGAACCTAGCCATAGTGGCCTGTCGGTCCTCCACTACATTTGCACGGATCATGGCGACCTCCATCTCTTTATGATATTCATCAACACTCCTATTACCTTGTGTGAGGCGTTGGAGCTTGTTGTACAACTCCCTATGGTAGTAACTTGGGATGAATCATCTGCGCATGATTGCTTTCATTTCCTCCCATGTCTCAATAGTTTGTTCTTCATTTCTTCTTCTATCCTTCAACAACTGATCCCACCAAACAATAGCATAGTCAGTGAATTCAATTGCAGCAAGTTTTACCTTTTTCAACTCAGAGTAGTTGTGACAATCGAAGACCATCTCCATCTTCTTCTCCCACTCTAGATACACCTTAGGATCATTTTTCCCTTGGAAGGATGGAATCTTCACCTTGATGCTTCCTAAGTTATCATCCCGCCTCTGCCTGCCTAGCCTATCTTCTCTATTCCCTAAACCACGCCCAAACCTGCCCCGGTTATTAGGTGGAACATCAAACTCCTCCCAGTCATCATCTTCATCTATATCCCCCCATTGCTCACCATGGTGTACACGTCTAGGTTGCCTAATGGGTTTATTTTGGCGCTGCCCCCTAGGTGCCCCCTCTTCCAACCTATCCATTCTCTCATGTAAAGGTTCCAATTTAGCTCTCATCATCCGTCTCAATTCCCCCATCAAAGCTTATAACTGTAGGTTCAGAATGGTTCGTTGTTGGACCTCTTCAGTTGAACTATCTTCTAGATTGTGAGACATATTTAAAGTTTGCAAGAAAAGGTTAGGAATCTCACGAGCACTCCGTCACGTGTTTCACTCAAGAATGATTTGCTCACACTCGTGTTTCACTTAAATTGGCTCTTAACTTGATGTTCTCAATGCTCTTGCCTTTTTCCACTTGTTGTGACTTCTCAAATTCTTAATCAAACTCAAGAAACACACAAGATTTAGACAACAATTCAAACAAACTAGACTCTACCCAAACAATCTGCAAGATTTAACATGCAATTCATAGAATGGAAAAAGAAGACTCAATAACAATGATGCTAAATCACAAGAACATGTAAAATGAATAGCTGAATTTTTATTTATTTATTTATTTTTTGCTATGGTGTAAAGTGTGTTCTGGGCTTATGGAACCTTATAGTGGTAAAAACAAACAATTTTTTTTTTCGGATCCTCTTGTCTTCTTCTTTCCTTATTTTTCTTTCTTTTTTTTTTCTTTTCGATCCTTTTTTTTTTTTTGGTTAAACTAGAATCAACACACAATCCTCCCCTGAAGAGCTAGCTTTTTGGGTGGAGTTAGATGGGTCCATATCATATGGTATCAAAGCTTACTCTTGACTGGTCGATGGGCATATGTACAAAGGTTCCCTGCACGAGGACGTGCAGTCTAAAGGGTTCGGGAATGATGTGTCCCACATCGGTTAGGAAGAGAGGTCTTGGGTGTTATATATATGGGTTCACAATCCTCCCCTCAAGAGCTAGCTTTTGGGGTGGAGTTAGGTGGGTCCATATCATCTCGCGAATGTTCGAACAAGAGAGTAATGGTGATTATAGCTGAAGAAGAGATTGTTTCAGAGGATGAAGAAGAAGAAGAAGCAGATGACATGCCACCTCTTGAAGATGCCTATGATGGGGACTGTGCTATAGTTGGAGACTCATTAGTGGCAAGACGAGCTCTTAGTGAACAGGCTAAAGAAGAAGAGAAAAATCAGCAAGAGAATTTGTTTCACATGGTGTTTTGTGAATAACAAGGTTTGTAGTGTGATAATAGATAAGGAAGTTGCACAAATGTGGCCAACATCGAGTTAGTGGAGAAATTGGTATTACCTACCTTGAAGTATCCAAGGCCATACCGGCTTCAATGGCTGAATGATTGTGGTAAGATCAAGGTTACTAAACAAGTGATGGTGACGTTTTCTATTGGAAAGTATGAGGACAAGGTGCTTTGTGATGTTGTTCCCATGCTTGCATGTCACCTCTTGTTGGGAAGACCGTGGCAGTTTGATTGATGAACCACACATGATGGTTTCACCAATAGGTACTCTTTTAACATGAATAAATAGCCGATGTCACTTGTACCATTGACTCCAAAATAAGTTCTTGAAGATTAATTAGAAATGCAGAGAGCGAGCGAAAAAAGAAAAGAGAAAGAGAGGGAGGCTGAACATAAGAGAAAAGAAAAAGAGAGGAGAGAAAAAGAGAGTGTGAAAAATAAGAGAGAAAAAAAGAAAGGAGAGAGTGCAACCTTAATGTGTATGAGAGAGGAAAAATACAATTTCATTGCAAAGAAAAGCAAGATCAAGAGAGCTTTAATTTCTCATCAGCCCCTTATAGTTCTAATGTACAAGGAGGCCCTTTTAAACACTAATATCTTGCCGGTTCTTTGCCGAGCAATGTTGTTTCCCTTTTGCAGGAGTTCGAGGATGTATTTCTTGAAGAGTTGCCTCCTGGCTTACCTCCAATTCAGGGAATTGAGCATCAAATTGACTTCATACCTAGTGCTTCAATTCCAAACCGACCTGCTTATAGGAGTAATCCTGAGGAGACAAGGGAACTTCAAAGGCAATAGGTGAGTTATTGGAGAAGAGATATGTGTGTGGAAGCATGAGTCCTTGTACGGTTTCGGTGTTGCTAGTGCCTAAGAAGGATGGGACATGAAGAATGTGTGTAGATTGCCGAGCCATCAACAACATTATGATAAAGTATTGTCATCCCATTCCTAGACTAGATGATATGCTAGATGAATTGCATGGTTCTTGTGTTTTTACCAAGATTGATCTTAAGAGTGGATATCACCAAATTAGGATGAAAGAAGGTGATGAGTGGAAAACTGCATTTAAAACAAAATATGGTTTGTATGAAGGGTTAGTTATGCCTTTCGGATTAACTAATGTGCCTAGCACTTTTATGAGACTTATGAACCATGTTTTACGTGCCTATATTGGTCAATTTGTAGTTGTCTACTTTGATGATATCTTGATTTATAGCAAAAACTTGGATGATCATGTTGAACATTTAAAACTTGTTTTAGATGTTTTAAGGAAAGAAAAGTTGTTTGCAAACATCAAGAAATGTACCTTTTGTACAGATAAACTTGTATTTCTTGGTTTTGGTGTGAGTGCGCAAGGTATATAGGTTGATGAGGAAAAGGTGAAGGCAATCCAAGATTGACCAACTCTTACGACCATAGGGCAGGTGAGAAGTTTTCATGGCTTGGCTAGTTTCTACCGGCGTTTTGTTTGGAACTTTAGTAGCTTTGCTGCACCTTTGACTAAAGTCATTAAGAAGAACGTTCCATTTAAGTGGGAGAGGAACAAGAAAAGGCATTCAAACTGATCAAGGAGAAGCTAACAAATGCACCTCTACTTGTTTTACCTAACTTCACAAAAAGATTTGAAATTGAGTGTGATGCTTCAGGTTCAAGTATCGGAGGCATTTCGATGCAAGAAAGAAGATCGGTTGCATACTTTAGTGAAAAGTTGAGTGGGGTAGCTATAAATTATCCCACTTTTGATAAGGAGATGTATGTATTGGTTTGAACTTTAGAGACTTGGCAGCACTATCTTTGGCCGAAGGAGTTTGTGATTCACACAGATCATGAATCCTTGAAACATTTGAAGGGGCAGCATAAGTTGAATAAACGCCATGCCAAGTGGGTAGATGATTAGGACATCAGTAACACAAGCAAGAGCACGTGGGATGAGACATATTTAGATCCAATTCAAGTTCCCATTGGTCTGGTTACGAGAGCTCGTGCGAAGAAGTTCAAAGAAATGCTTCTTGGGCTGATTCAAGCATCTTGGGCTCAAGCTATCGCATGGAGGCCCATTGAGGGAATTGGATGTGACATCCAGACCAACAAATGCGTGATTCAAGTTCTAGAAGGGACCGAGTAATCATATGGCTACAAATAAATCAAGCTACTTTCCATTTCAGTTACTTTCCCAATTTGAGGTGACAAGTTGCAAGAAGAATCAGCTATTTATCTATTTATTGTCTAGTTTCATTTTTTTTAGAAACATGCATTTTTTATTTCATATTATTGTAAAGCTTTTAAGCCATTTAGGGAACTTACCTTATTTGCTTTAGATTGGGCCTTTTTTGGCTGGTAATTGATTTGCCTGAAATTCCATGGGCAATTAGGAGCTAAAAATTTGCAAAGGAGAAACTACTATATATTGTAACGAATTTTATTCAATGGCAATCAGTTTTTACACACAATTTGAGGTTTAATTCTCTTTGGTTCCTAAACAAACTATTTGAACTTATCGAAAATTTCTGTGGCGTTCATAGACTTATCAATTAGTCCGTCCATAGATGATTGTGGCGTCCTCATCTACCAAGGTTCGTGCTTCTTGTTGGGCATCGGGTCGCGGTTCCATACTAAACCGATTTGAAATTTTCGATCTTGGAGACCAATTTTGGTTAGGGTCGTGTTAGTTCTTGACGGGGTTTGTATCATTTGGCATCAGAGCGAGGGTTCTAATCAGGTTTTGCTTATCCATTCTCTTAGTTTTCATTTGTTTCAATTATTTGTGAGTCTTGATTTCCATTATTCGTGGTTTAAGGAGCCCAAAATTGAATTCCCTACCAAGACCAAAATTTTTGCTCGAATTTATATATGGTTTGCCCAAGAAAGATATAAGGTACTTTCTGGACGAACTGTTTTAATGAGACTTATTTGAAAGAATTTATTTATTTTAACTTTGTTTTCTAATTATTTCTTTGAGAGGTAAATTTGTATTTAAATTATTTTTCTATTTTTAAAACATAGTCCTACTGAACCTTTCGCTCACTTTTTTATTTGTTTTTAAATCTTCCCTCTCTAGGCGAAATTCAGCTTAGGATCAACGAAGAGTCCACCGACCGAACTCGTGAGCAGTAGAGGAACCAAAGTAGGTTGTTTGCGTGAAATCAAACAAGGCATGTACTACTTTAACTTCTCTTTCTATTTTAAACTGTGGCTGTAAATTAAATATTGTCAATACTATATGTGTACATAAGTTGTGAGTCAGTGGGAGCAACACATATTCTCTCCTTCTTTATTTTTTTTCATTTTGTTTCATCTTATTTGTTTTATTATTATAAATGCTTGTTTCAAAAGGGTTTTAAATTATCACATTTTTCATAATTAATTAAATTATTTGACTTATGTTTTAAATAAATTTTACTTAATTAAATCGCCACGTCACCTCCCGTTCTTTGGAGCGTGACAACTACCACACACTTTTCAATCATGTCGCTAAATATGCTCATCATACATCTTTAAAATGTAGCTGGAGTTTTGCATAGTCCAAATGGCAAATGTCAAAAAGCGTAAGTACCAAAAGGACATGTAAACGTGGTCAGTCCCAATGGCAAACGTCAAAAAGCATAAGCACCAAAAGGACACATAAATGTGGTCTTTTCTAACTCTTCTAATGCTATCTCTATCTAATAATTGTTGGAAAATGTGAATGTAGTAGAATTTTAAAATTTTTTAAATCAATCTTTTCCAAATAACAAGCTTGACATGTTAAGTACATAAACTAATAAAAGATCTTGCGTACCTCTTTAGAAGACCAAAAACTATAAGAATTGCAAATAGAAAAGAATGTCTTAGAAGAACCTCAAGCAACTAGTCTTCCTTGCTATTCTCTTTCTAAGATCGGAATACAGGTGATCGCACTTCATGCAACTTTTCCTCTGATGACCTCTCCTTCCAACCATTTAAGAAAACCAAGAGCTAAAATTCTAGATGTTTAACAATAGCTCTCTAGGATTTTTAGAGTTTCTCTTACTAGATACTCTCTCTATACTTCTCAAATGATCTAAGGAACAATAAAAAATAGTTCTCTTTATATAGTGGTCAAATTTGGGGTTAGTCATTATCTAATTAGCCTTCAAAATTTGAGTTTTGATTAACTTCTGATAAAAAATGTATGAAAAACACATATCAATATTACGATGCCACATGTATGATTGTCTAAAGTGAATTTATTTAAACAAAGAATTATTAATCAAATCAATTCAACTTTTGTCTCGATCAAATATATCGTCACCTATGACAATATACGAAAGTTTCTACTCATAGAGTCCCACTTTGATGACCAAGATAAGTCATCTCCTATTAGAGATATAGACAATATAATAATCTTAACATGAATAAAGTGCCTAACTTTATTCCCTTAATTATAGACCTTATCAATTATACTATCACCTTTAAGATTTATGTCTTTCGTATAATCTGTCCATCATATGCATGATGACAGTCTTAGAATTTTGTTTGCTTATTATATATTAAACAGTAATGAACATAAAGAAGACAACATTTGATAAATGAAAATAATAAACTCTTTATACATTAAATGTCTCCATAAGCTATTACATCATTTAATCCTTAGGACACCTAGTCTAATAATCTCCCACTTGCCCTAAATGAGTAAATATGACTTGTTTAGCATCCCTATAGCTTCAACATGCTTTTTAAAAACCTTCATCAATAGTTTAGTGAAAAAATTAGCTATATTGTCCTCAAACACGATCCTGCATGCTACAACATCTCCACCATGAACGAAGTCCTTTATCACACGATACTTTGAATGTATGTGTTTACTCTTCTTGTGAATTCTTGGTTTCTTAGAATTAGTATCACTACAATGTTATCACAATACAATGACATTAACTTATCCATACTAGGAACTATCTTAAAAACCCTAAAGAACTTGTGGAGTCACATAGCTTATTTCAATACTTCACTAGTTGCCACATACTTGGCCTCCATAATTGAATGTGAAGTGCAATCCTTCTTAACACTTCTCTGAACAATGGCACCTCCTCCTAGAGTAAACATAAAACCTAAAGTCAATCTTTCGAATATAAACAAAATTGAAAATCTGAATCAGTGTATCTAAGTTGTGTTAGATTCTCTCCAGAATATAGTAGCATATGACCTCTAGTCCTTCTCAGGTACTTGAAAATATGCTTGACTGCAATTAAAAGGTTTAGCCGTGGATTTGACTGAAATCGACTCACTATCTTGATTGCATAACATATGTAGGTCATATGCAATGCATAGCATACATGATACTACCTATGAGACATCAAGTACATTCTTCATGTATTCTCTTTTTTCATTAGATTTTTTAAAAAAAGTAATTCTAGACCTAGATTGTTGCCTACCTTTCTTAGAATTTTACATTACATATTTCTCGAGAATCTTATCTATGTAAATGGCTTGGGATAAAGCTATCATTTTGTTCTTCCTCTCTCAAAAGATTTGGATACCCAAACCATAATTAGTATCACCTAAGTCCTTCATGTGAAGCTACTTAGTCAACCATAATTTGTCCGATGACAATGCCCCAATGTCATTGCCAACAAGAAGAATGTCATCGACATACAGTAGTAGAAAATCCACTTTCTCATCCTTAATGTGTTTGTAAACAAATAGTTCATCCTTAGTTTGTTCAAACCCATAAGTTTTGACTACTTGATCAAATCTTATGTTCCAATAACGGGAAGCTTGCTTTAGTCCATAAAGAGACTTTAGCTGCTTATAGACCTTATTCTCTTGACCTTTAGCTTTGAACCCTTATGGTTGTACCATATATATGGCCTCATCAAGATTGTCATTTAAAAAGGCTGTCTTGACATTTATTTTTCAAATCTTGTAATCAAGAGCAGCAACAATAGACAAAAGAATGAGAATGGACTTAAGCATGACTATAGGCAAAAAGGTTTTCTTATAATCGATTCCTTCCTTTTACATGCATCCTTTATTACCAGTCTACCTTTATAGGTTTTGATTTTCCCATCTGCTCCTCTCTTTCTCTTGTAGACCCGTTTACACCTTATGGTTTTTACCACTTTGAGAAGATCTACAAGCTCTAAGACTTGATTAGTCTACATAGACATTATCTCAATGTTTATAGCTTCTGTCTAGAGCTTTGAATTAACATCCTTCATAGCTTCTTTGTAAGTGTAAGGATCTCTATCATATTCAACCAGTTTAGCTAAGTAAGCTTGTCCATTGAACATATACCTTTTAGGTTGATGCCTAATCCTCCCACTATGCCAAAGTTCCCTAGGTTGTTGTTCGATTAGTTTTTCTACATTGATTGGATTGGTCTCAACCAGAACCCCTGAAGTAATCAAATCACTCACTAACTCTCGAGTACCACTATACTACAAGGCTTAAAATCGTTCGTGTAACTTTTCTCAAGGAAAGTCATATTCGTTGAAACATGGTTTTTTTTTTTTTTTGTTATAAAAATAACCCCATTTAGTCCCTTTTGGATATCTTATAAACGTGCACACTTTCGAACATGCTTCTAACTTATTTGCTTCCCTATCCAAGACATTAGCAGGACATCCTTATATGCGAATTTGATTTAAGGATATCTTCTTACCCATCCACAACTCGTGAGGAGTCTTAGAAATTGATTTTGAACACACATTGTTTAAAAGATAGCATACAGTTTGTATGTCAAATAATTCATTATGGACCTAACCATGTCCAACAAAGTCCTATTTTTTCTTTTAGCCATGCCATTCTGCTGTAGAGTGCCTAGCATAGTCAAATGAGATAAAATCTTATTCTCTAATAAGTGTCCTAAGAACTTATCAGCAAAGTGTTCTCTACCTCAATCGGATCAAAATGCCTTTGTGAGTTTACCTAATTGCTTTACGCTTTAGCTTGAAACTCCCTAAACTTGTTAAAAGTTCCACTCTTATGATGCATTAGGTAAACATACTCATATCTTGAGTAATCATCATTAAATTGATAAAATACTCGTACCCTCCTTGCTCCTTAATGTTCATGGATCACAAATAGCATTATACATAAGTTCTAGAACCCCTTCTACTCAATTTCCCTTAGACTCGTGTGGTCTTTTGGTTAGTTTTCTCTCCCAACAAGATTCATATTGTGGTATAGATTCCATCTCTAAATTACTTAAGTTCAATCCCTTACCAATCTTTCAATCCTATTCAAGCTAATATGACCCGATTGCAAGGGCCAAAGATAAGTCTTATTTGAGTAAGAAGTTTTAAGTCTTTTAGAGTTATCATTAATATTAGTGTTAAGAAATGAGTCCATCTTAGGTTTGATAAAATATAAGGTTGTTTTGCATCCATCCACTATAGATAAAACATTTGTTTTATGAATCGTAACTTTATTATTAAAAGGAACTCAATAAGATTCTTTAAATAAATAAGTAATAGAAATTCCTTTTAAGTTTAGAAACATAAAAATAACCTCTCAAAACTAAGCTCCTATAACTATCAAAATAAAGATGGGTGTCTCCAACTACTTTAGCCAACACTAAGGATCCATCACCCATCCAAAGCGTGAAATGCTCATGCAGCAGACTTCTTGTTTCCTTGAACCCTTGCAAAGAAACACAAATTGCTCTAGAATCTACTAACTAAGTGTCACATGATTCTTCTACTAAACAAGTCTCAATGACTAGAAGTTTGCACTTACCTCCTTTAGATTGGAAGTCCTTGCAATTCTTCTTAATATACCCAACCTTCCTACAGAAAAAGAACTTTAACTTCTTTGGGTCCTCTTCTTTTTCTTCTTTCCCTGCCTTTTATTGGAATTAAAGACTTCCCATTTTTAGCCGTTTGCTTTATTCCATTCCTAGAGTTGGAATTGGAACCAAATGCAACCGTCAAGTTCTCCTTGCCACTAACCAGAGCTTCCTTAATCGAATTCTCAAACTCCTGTAACTACTTCATCAGCTCAGTCAAAGTCACATCTTGTCTATTGCTCAAATTATATGGAGCTCTAAACGGGATGAACTGTTTAGAAAAATTCTCAAAGACCGTAGTCATCTATGATTCAGAATCAATTTTGGCTTCATAGGTTTGAGCCTCAATGAGCTAACCCATGACCAACATCATATGCTCCTTCATAGGTGTCCCTGGTCTTTGCTTACAGTTAAGAAGCTTTCAAAGAGGCCCTTACTGCTTTGACAAGGCTTCACCTCTAAACATGTCCTCAAGATTATCCATGATCTAGCTAGTAGTCTTATGATCTTCATGTTTAGCCTGTAACACATTATTCATGCTATCCATGATATAGTAGCGGGCTTGATCATCAGCATTCTTTCAGCAATCATATGCTTGGATTTGTTCATTAGTGGATTCACCAGTAGGCGTAGGAGGACATGATGTTGTTAGTACAAATTTTAGTTTTTCAAAAAATAGGACGATATTCAAGTTCCATTACCAATCATTGTAGTTCTTGCAAACTAATGTGTTTTTATCAAGTATCAAAGATAAAACATTTTTAGACAATTTTATCTATAATAAAAAATCATATACCAAACACAAGCAAACACTCAATAACAATTTAGTAAGATAACAATACAATATATTTATATGTCAAAAGCTTAAAAAATCACAATCTTAAGACACTAATCCTTAACTCAGAATTCAATAGGCCGCAAGGGAAGACTTGTCAAATTCAATTAACAACACGGATCCCCTCCAATTTGTGTATACCATCCAAGATCCGTCTGATCTAACATATATTAATAATCATTTTCTTTAGACATTAACTTTATTAACAAAGCTCCTAGGGGAGGTTAATAATAAAATTAATCTTGAGTACATAACTATCGTTTCAACTACTTTATTCATGATTTATAATCGACATCTAGGGGTAAACAATGATAAATCACATTAAAGCAAATTATCCTTTTAGAGATCCAACTTATTATAACCATGTATTATACCTATGAACCAACGATGGTGGCCTTAGGTCCTCTCTTCAAAAACCTTCTCCCATTCAATATTTTAAATATAAAGGTTTTATGTTAACATGCATGAATAATTTTTAATGAGTGACACTCCTTATCCTACATAGCATGTTATGAACATACATGGTAAAACATATTATAATGCAAACAAGCAATGCACCAAGCAAAGCAACGAGCAATATAATAAACAACCGTAATATCATGGCTCCATCCTAGGGGGAAAAAAATGATAATTACAAATGATCAATCGAAACATATATCAATTCTTCATTTTGTATCTTCTTGTTGTATCCTTTTTCATGTGGCATCTGTCTTGAATTTTCAATCTCATATAGATCAATTTTTTTTTGGTTATCATGAAATTTGATATTTATCATAATTGTCTCAAAAAACAAAAATAAAAACTACACCAAAAAAACCCACTATTTAAAAAGAAAAGGGTTTAGCTCGAGATTGGCCTACCAATCTGTAAACAATGACTTGTTAAATCTTGGTAACCAGCCTGCTAATACAAGATAACCAACCTATTGACTGACACTGAACCAGTGTTTTTCTAACTTTTTGCAAAAACAATTTTTAAGCATCTTTAATTTATTTTTTAACAATTCAAAAACATAAAAATTTATAAACACAGAAAAAATACATAGAATTGTAATCATCTTCATCTTCTAGATCCGTTTTCTCTTTGAATAATTATTTTAATACAATTTTACAAACCATAATTAAAATAATAAATTCTAGACGATGATAAATAGTCATCTTATTATATGAAAAATCTAGATATACATTATAACATCTAAAAAACCGTAACTGGAAAAATTAGTTGATTAATATAATAATTAAAATAGAAATTTAATTGACAATAATTAATTAATAAATATTCACTATATAATCTCATGACAACATATAATTATATAGAAACCCTAGAGTGCTAACTTTCTAAAAAATTAATTCAAGTATCGGAGAGAATAAGATCACATAATTTATGCGCATAGCATGATTACAAACATTTAAAATTAACCAAAAACTATGGCACTAATAATACCAATTGTTGGAAAACATGAACGCAGCAGAATTTTAAAATTTTTTAAATCAAATTCTTTTCCAAATAACAAGTATGACATGCTAAGTACATAAATTCATAAAAGAGTTGATGCAGCTCAAGCTCACCAAACAACTCCAAATGATCCGTTGAACATTCCAACAGGACCAATAACAAGAGCTCGTGCCAAACGCATGAAAGAAGCCCTAAATACTCTTATTCAACGAACTTGGATTAAGCAAGCTACAAATAATGCGGGCATAGGCGTGCACACCATAAAAGCTATGGATGAACACATTTGCACTATTCAAGCTCAACTTTGAATAATCATAAAAATGGTGTGGCTGATGTAATTTTTGGATTTAATGTATGGGGTTTGAGTTTACTTTTTCCTTACATGAGGGATTCTTGTTTATTTTAAGGAAATTTATTATGTCAACCCAAATTAACAATTGGCCTTAATAATAGGCTAATTAAGGCAGGTGAAGTCAAATAATAGGCTAATTAAGGCGGGTAAAGTCAAAAGGTTTATTTTTATTTTGTCTTTTTTAGGGCCTTTTTTCCTTATATATGTTGGCCGAACCACTCATTGTGATCAGATTAGTTTTTTTTCGAATAATATTGGACCATTTTGCATGTTCATGAGAGAACTCTCCTCTCTTGTTCTTTTAGAACTAAAACTTGACTTATCAAGAGGCTGATCATTCCTTGTGGCGTCTTCACACTTTGGGGTTCTTGTTCCATTGTTGTTCAAGGGTTTCAGGTAGATCAATTCATCAAATCTGGATTGCGTATTCTAGGGTTCGAATATCATATTGTTTGTGGGTTTTCAAGGCTTAG
>CAMOHE010029915.1:0-24693 GCA_946598075.1 Artocarpus hirsutus | reverse complement strand
AATAAACATAGGGTTTATTCATTAAGTTACATGAGTAAATCTAGAGAGACAAGTTATATTGTAATACATGAAAGATAATACTTGTCATTTAGAGGACCTATCGCCATGATTCATATATTTTGTTTCTCATTGTGATAGTTGATGTGGTGTATGGGCCAAGTGGGAGAATGTTAAATCCTGATTGGCCCATGTGGAAGGGCATAATTTTTCAGCAACCAAAAAAAAAAAAAAAAAACTGCCTTAACTGCAAATAACCGTTGATGGCACGGTTAATATTAGTAACTCATGTTTTGGTTCCTGAACACGCAATTCAAAAAACAAAACCTACACCATCAAAGGAAGATTGAGAGTGTTCAGAAAATCAAACTTAACGGTGCAAATTCGGGTAAAAAACAGAGCAAGAAAATGTCAATGGCAGGAGGTAATTTTCGATCCATATGCTTCCGCTTTTATGAGTTCAAATTGTTGTATGTATTGCAATTTGATTCTAACAGTATTGTCCTCTACTCTTTGATTGATAGATAATTACAACTAATTAGTGATCTCCTACAGCTGCCAAGTGGTTAAATCTTCAATTATAAGTTTGAAAAGTTTGCCAACAAATGGGCAGGAAGCTTTAATTTAAACAAAAATATTTGAAGGGGCTGAGGTGGGTACTTCTTAATTTGACTTTTGATAATTTGAATATGTGCAGAATTTCTTATGGAGTGTAACTTACTGAATTTAATTAATTGAAATTGGCATGCAAATTGGTAATTAGTGGGTCTAATTAAAATTTTAAAATTTCTTAATCATTTTTAGTAATTTTATTTTCTAAAATTTATTTTATTTATTTATGTTATTCCTTGCAATTGTTAAATAATTTTAAATACATTTTTGGCATTTTATCTTAGTGTTTTATAATTTGTTTTGAAAAAAGCACTCTTTTCTTCAATTTATGATGCTAGAATACCCAACATGTCCCCCCTATTTTATCCAGACCAAATATCACATGAATTGAGCAGTGCGAGACCTTGAAACTTCCTATCATGAAATCATGCCTAGAAATTACCTTCAGAGATTTGAAGAAAAGAACTGGGCAACTCAGAGAAATCCCAGCCGTACTCTCTCTCTTTTTTTCACGTCTCTCTCCCTCTCATTGTGTCAAACACTCAGAGTTAAGTTTCTCACATCCTAAGCAAACTAGAGGCCAAAAATTAGATTGGAGCTTCTAAAAACAATGTTCAACTGGTCCAACTCGAGGTTAGAAACATTGTGATCAACATCTGTTTTACAGATTCTAGTATGAACTCATATGTTCAAAATCTCGAGTTCATAAGTCTAGGTATATCTGTTATTGTTGATAGCTTTATTTTAAAGAAATTTGTTTTGAAAATAAGCTTGCATGTGATGATATGAGGCTTAATAGATGTGAAACGTGTTTGATTCAGAATGATTAAGTGCTTTCAAACTGAAATATAACATTAAATCGCACTAGGGAAGGATTTAACATTGTTTTTACATTTATTTGCTTATTTTCGGAATAAATGTATTAAGTATTGGGAAAGTGGTGAAAACGTGATGCATGAGTGCAAAAGCAAGTTTATATGGTTCATATGATGTTTTTAAACCCTTAGAATATGTTTTAAATCCATTAGGACTGGTTTTGATAAGTTTGAACTTGATTCAAGTTTAGGTGCTCAAAACAGACCACTACAGCTCGCAACGTTGCGGTCGGCCATGATTTGTGTAATGCAGTCAACTGTGCAACCGTGTGACATACGGTAGACCGAGGGTAGTGTCGGTCGACTACATAGCTCCAGAAGGTACTTTTTGGCTAACCTGAATCCCTTTTGTTCAAAATTAAACTTTAAGTGTGTTTCACTTGTTTATTTGATGAAAAATCATTGTTTAAGTGTACTAAAGGATGATTAATCATCATATGTATTAATATGGGCTTTATACCTTAAAAGCACTCTAAGGAACCATGTGTTTGTATACGAATATGTTTTGTCTAAGTTTTGATATTAATGATTGAGTCTACACCTAAAGTTGTTTGCTGTCCCAGTGGAGCTTACATTAGTAGAGCAGGATTGAGATGTAGGCTTGTTTTGGTGTTAGGAGATTGAGGTATGACTCTATATCTCCTTCTTTGTAGCTATGATTTTTACAAGGTTTTGACCACATCTTATATTCTTAAAAGTTTTCAAGAATTGAATTTCATTTTTAATAATTTTCAAATGTTTTGGAAATATGTATGTATGAATAATGGATTTAAATAAATATTGATATTTTGGTATAAATATCACCGAGTGAGATAAATTAATTGAACAATTATCTAAGTGCCAATCGAATAATATCCTCATTGCTTGAGTTTTAAGTGCATGATGTCATGTAGAGATGCAGAGGGCAATTTATGGGGCAGGTCCCAAATCCCGAACCAAGCCACTTCGGTGGTGATTATATTAGGCTTGCACATGGTGAGTATTAATTTGTGATCTGAGATGAATCATATGACATCACGATAAGAATACGATATTTATTTATATGCCATTTTAAACTTTAATGATGCCTATTTACTTTATTTCATTCTATTTTATTTCACATGTTGTCTCAGAAAGATTAGTTTTATTGAGTCTTTCGCTCATGTTTTTAACTATTTTATCCCCCTTCTAGGTGGTTCGTAATACGCATGCAGCTAGGTAGATTACTGCTGATTTACTCGCAAAATCCTTGAGTTGCTTTAACTATCTATTTTATCAAGGCATGAAATGATGGGACCTTGATCATGCTCTTTGATTTGTATTTGTTGCATTGTGAATTGGTTGTATCTCCTCCTTATGTTTTAGTTATGTATACATTATTGTGTGGTCCAATGGGACCCAAACTGAAACAGGTGGATTTTAAGTTTTCAATAATTTGAGGTTATTTCGCTAATTTCTCTTTATACCATGACTTAATAATATCTTGATTTATTCCTTCATCCTTTAATTTCTTTCTTTATAAATTCCTGAAAATGATACAAAAATTAAAGAAATGTAAGAATTTTGAATTAACCTTAAATAATTATTCTTAATTAAACCATTAATTCACCACCCCGATTTAGGAGTATGGCATAGAGCATTGTTTTGAGGCATCGGTTGTGCTAAATACTATCCACTAATAAAAGTTGAGTCCTACGGTATAGGGTCTAGTTTTATTAGTGATGGTGTTTAACATTGGTGATGCCCTTTAGCTTTTTTCTTTCTTGTTTATATTTGTTACATATTTGATATAAAGGCCTGGCATTATAAAGTCTCAAATAATTGTCCATACATTGGAATGCCGACCTGGTCGATTTGCGGCAAGGTAGCCTTCTCGCTAAACTGCTCTGTGTAAAAATAAATAAATAAATAAAACTCATTCTTGCCCCACAAATCCATTTAAGTTAGCGGAGATGGGGCAAGTTATCCCTGTTACTGTTTTGGAAATTGGAATGGTCATGAGTACTTCTTTTTGATTCCAAAACCAAAAAAAAAAAAAAAAAAAAAAAAAAAAAAAAAAAAAAAGATAACATAGTATTCAAAGTTATGCTTATTGTAGAACGTTTTGCATATCATACTTACAAGCCAACTATCTGACGCATCTACAACTTGAATCTAATCTAACCAAATTTTATCCGCTCCATTTAAAAGGGATTTCTAGAGACAAAATTACGATCTCTATTCGTTACATCGGCCAATTTGCTGGGGACTAACAATGCCTTTTAATAACTACTATTATACTCTCTCTCTCTCTCTCTCTCTCTCTCTCTCAACTATAACTTAATCATATGACCAGGATGAAATTTACATATTCTTCGTGAACCATATATAGCAATAGTCTCAATTATCCTATGAAGTGCTAATTATCAGATTGGTCAAACAACAAAGATTGTTTTATGCTTGTATACTTTACATCTCTAACCCGCCTACCCAAGGGCCTGTCACCTGAAAGGGCTTGATTTGGTAAGATGGATGCATGTGCTTCGAATAAGGCTAATTCATCTGAGGTAACCGCGTCCTCATCACACCGTTAGCAATCATTGACATAGTCAGTTCTATTTCTCGATAGGGGATAAGGGAAAAGATATAACTCAATGATAGAATGTCACCTTGGTGTGGTGAAAGTCATTAGTTCGAGCCTGATTATCCCTAAACCAATGTAAGTTTATCCATTTTTACTTGCTCCCACAATAACTAAAGACGGTTTTATGCTTGTACATTTTACAAGTCTACGAGAATTCATTAGTATAAAAATATATTTTGGAATACCATCTCTAATCCGGTACCCGTTGTGAAATTTGCATGCTTTTAGACAGGTGTGCGTGTGCAATTGGAGATGAAACTGTGCGTTTCAGTTTGACAGGCCTTCTGGCCTTAGCAGAGAAATAATATTTGAAGCGGAAGAATGGTATTAGGTAAAAACTTCAATTAAATAAAAAAGTGAATGAGCTCTTTAAATATATGGTTCGTCCTTTAAAAGACAATAAGGTACATAAAGCAAATGAAACGGTGAATCGGAAGACCAAAAATATGTAACTCAGGCGTAGTAAATTGATAACCTCACTATATTTATTGAGAAGCAGACACAAAGTGTAATTAGATAACACTAAATGTGTAAATCTAATGTAATCCAAGTAATATAAAGTAGCAACTCATCCCCAAATAGATCATTAAAATATTCAAAGATTATTCATGATCTAATGGGTTCTGATAACTAATTATGTGAAATTAGAGCGTGTTTGGCAGTTGTGGTCTAAACTACTTTCTCAGTTATGAACAGTATAAAGCTCTCATATGTTATAGCAACAATAAAAAAAAAACACTACAGTATAAAGCTCTCACATGCTACATCAAAAACAGTTCTAACCATTTTGCCAGTTGTTAAAATTAAACCAATGAACTAAAGAAATTTCAGTTATTAGAATACTTTTGGTTGAAATTAAAATGCACATGTAAGGAAGTGAGAAATGAACTTAGAGAAAGATTAAAGAGGTGTTACAACAGTTGGTGTAGTTGTATCATTTTACATGAAAAGTGTAACTTGCAACTACATCTAATTATGTAAACTTAAAACAAATGAAGTGTATAACATACACCAGCGTCAGCTGTCAGCACCCCATCCTTGGCTTTCCCCCCTTCAGCGTGTTCAACGCACAGTCCAGAAGCCAGCCAAGCAGCACCGGGAGTCCCTCGCATCCGCATGCTTCGTGAGCGCAGCGCCTCACGTGTTTCTCCAACATGTCACAGCAGATGGGCGCCGGTTGTCCCGAATTCTCCCCAAAAGCTACATTTTTTAAGTCATTTTCTTACATTTTTCATCGTTGTAAAATACATCCACGTTGCCTTACTGTGAACAGTTTATTATTAGGCTGCTTTTGAGTGAAACTCAGCCTCCCAAATTTGATCCAACGAGACCAAAAACGGTACAGGATGTGAGAATCACCCTGTGCATTTTCATAGGTACTCTTTGGCATCTCTCAACTTATTTGCAAAAATAATAAATTCACGCGCATTTTTTGAATCATGGTAATAAATAGATGGAGTACCTTAACGCACGGTCATAAATACAAGAGATACTTTGGCTCCCAGTTAAACTTCTTTTTTTTTTTTTTTGGGACAGAATCAAGTAGATGGACCATTTTTTATGGCAGCTGACCTTCGCAATGGTTCCTTCCTCAACTGTCCTGTCGCGGGAGGGTTTTGATGGTGGTGCTTTGTCTTTTATTCTTGTGTGTGTTAATAGTAGTTTTATCCCATTTTGTGTGTGTTTAATTTATTTCTTAGTGTTAGTTTTTATTTTGTGTTAGTTTTATGTGTGTCAGTTTTTATTTTCAGTCCACTAGATTTGTATTTTAGCGATGGTTGATGTGGCCTTATTGCTATGAGTCGATTTCGTCCAATGATTGTAGAGGATTTCTCAAAGAGCCTTGTGTATGCTCGATCTTTAGTGTTCCTTATCGAATGTCCGCTTATGGAGCTTGGAGTGCGTTTTTTCTCCTTGAGCGTTTCATTAGAATTTATGGTTGTTTATCAGGTCTTAGTTTTCTAAGAGTTTGTGACTATTTGAGTCGGAATTGGTATATGTATATTCATAATTTGGAATCTACCATCCCATTTTCAAAAATAGATGGACTGTTTGGAAGGCTGTCATCATAAAATATAGGAAGCAAAACAGATACACTTTATAGTTAGTCCATGAATTGAAACTAATGCTATAGTACAAGAGAATATATAAAACATGTCCTTATTACTATTCTCTTAGATTGATAAATTGACGATCGTTTATGGTATTATCCAATCACGGTCACCAAATAATTAATAGTGTATCTATCCATTCGGATATGCTTTAAAATTATGACAAATTGTTAATCTTCTCAATGTCATATCATGTCAACATTAAAATGTTCAAAATGTTGAGTACTAATTCACAATTCCTTGCCAAAAAAATATTGATAATTTAAGGGTTCTAGGAATCAAATTAAAAGGCAAATTAATAGAGAAAAGATTGTTGCCAAATTAAAGTGTTATAATAGAGAAACAATCAATAATTACAGTTGTCTTTTCAAGAGATTTTTCTAATTGTCGTGTGGGCATGTAATTTATTAAAACGGACAGCATATGCCTACATGTTAGAAGGATGGTGAAAATTATTGGTTTGAACCACTTTTATTGTAGCATGTGAAAGCTTTACACTATAGTAATTTTTTTATTGTTACTGTATTATACAGAGTTTTACACTGTTTGTAATTGAAAAAGTGGTTCCTACTATTTTTGCCAAACATGGGGTAATTAAGTGAACGGTAGATCTTCACAGTTGCTTAGCAGCAAAGTTATGATAAAGAACTTGTAGCTTGCTTGGCAAAAAACAGTATTTATTTTAACCATTTTTATAATTTTGAGTTCCAACTATTTTATTTTACAGGATTTTCGTTCATAAAAATTAAACCAAAAAATGATTCAAACTATAAAAAAAGTTCTAACCGCTCTCACAAATACACATTTGTTCATCTTCAATGAAAGAACATATACACAGCCTCTATTGGATGTCTTGAAAAGATATATAATTAACTAGGAGACGTATAAAAATCATCTCATCTAATTTTCTTGAATAATATTGTCTTTTCCAAGTGCACTTTCTCCGACTGAGATTGTACAAATGTATGCGAGGTCAAGCATTGAAATATAACACGAATACCTCACTGTTAATTTAATGACCAATTAATTACAACCTTAGTCTTTAAGCTTTCCCAGATTTTCAAGATATAAATAGATTTTTTTTGTCTACTGTTTTGGTTCTAACTATATTCCTAAACATTCGAAATATTCCATACGAGGTAAGGCATTCTCAGATGACATTTAGATCCCTCAAGAAGTAAACATTCAATACAAACATAGGTCATTATAACGTAACTAATAGCTCGAATAAACCACCTGGCTGGCTGAGGTAGGAATTTATTTTAAGGTATCATGAACTAAAATAAATTTTGAATAGAAAAAATATATGAAAATATTAAAAACCTAAAAAAATTCAGTCTTTATAATAACTCGGTTTGATACATTACAATTGTGGAGATCCATTGCATAATAGTCTCATGTGCTCCTTTTGCTTTTATAATATAATTGATTAAAAGTAATCAAATCAAAATTAATCATTCAGAAAAAAAGGGTAATAAAAGATAACCAAGGACAACGTCGCAATAAGAAATACTTCCTCTTAAAAAAAAAACGACAACTAGAAATCTGACGTATCGTGGCGATGAATGTATAAAATATATATAAAACATACGTTAGTATGTTGGGTATGACATAATATAATTAGCAAAACTATGTTTTATAAATTCTTCATTAAAAAATAATATAAGCAGCAAAGTCAAAATTCTTCACAAAAAAATACATCTAATGAAGCTATATAAAAAATTATGCTAGAATTATTACATATTGGCAGCTAGTTATGTTGATTGTGAAAGCGTTTACCAGAAGAGACTTTGAAAACACTGGCTTTTTATGAACATCATGAAAAGTCTTAATGACTTCTTCGTAGCTTACGATTGCAAGCTTCCTTTGTGATGGTGATCCTGGCTTGCAGATGGCGAGGACGGGCAAGATTTGTGAAGAGGAGGAGGAGACATGCATATATTTCGTGAATTCGGGGCAAAGTTGAGCCTTTAAATTCCTCTCCCAAATTTCAACCATCTATTTTTATTCCACCTTCAAGACCAAGTGATTCCCTCCTCCATAGTTTTATTTAATATCTTGGCCCATGTCAATCCAAGTCATAGATGGGCTACCAAATTTAAGAAATAAAAAAAACAGAGCAAACTACAAAAAAAAAAAGAAAAAAGAAAAAAGCCCCTTGTGGATACTCCTTATTAAAAATGTCTCATTTTTAAAAAAATTTTAAAACTGTCCCTTTTTATTTTATTTTTAAAAATATTAATTATACATTTACTATTTTACCCATTTTAATTCAATCTAAAAAATTAAAATCCTCAATTTTCTCTCTATTCCCTCACGAGGGAGTGAGAATGAAGGGTAACTTTGCCTTTTAATAAATCACTAATTTTTAATAAAAGGACAATTTTAATAAGTTATGTGTTGCAGGACATTTTTAATAAGTTAGGGTATTTGGAGGCATTCTTGTAAGTTTTCCAAGAAAATATCTTTAATAGTGCAAGGTAAGAATGTTAAAATTCACTCCTGAAGCGCTAATTGCAAGACTTGTAAAACTATAACAATAGTTGGTATTTACAATTCACCCTTGAAGTGCTAATTGCAAGACTTGTAAAACATCAAAGATTTTTTCACGAGGAATTTTCATAAATGTTATCTTTTAAGATTTTTTTTTTTTTATAAATATCACATATGTTCTTTTGTAGCCAATTTAACATGTAATATGAATGATAGTTTGACATAAACATTTCTAAGTATGACATAAATAAATATAACTTTCAAAAGTGTAGCATAACATGTAATTTTCTCCTATATTTTACAGGTCTATGCTAATTTATTATTATGAAGATGTATTTTAATGGAATATAAAATGTATTTTATCGAAATTTCTGGGCAGAAAATACAGTAGATTACCGTTCGTAATCTAACGGTAATCTACCAGACTATATTGTCATTTTCCGCACAAAACACGGCCGTTGTCAGCATGCTCCGCGTTGGTAGAGTAACCTACTAGGTAATTTTCAAAATCCACGCGGATCACCGATCATCTCAAGCACTTGTCCCTAAAGCAATCAACAACTTACTAACGATAATACACTAGGATTGATAAGGAAGAGTAAATTGCACTGTTTGATCTTGAACTATTCATTTTTTTTTATATATTAGGCCCCAAACTTTTAATCTTAGAACCTTGCACACTGAACTTTGAATACTTATCCAAAATATATGATCTTTTCTTGAATGGAGTAATGATTGACAATCAAGGTCTAATTTTAATTTTCGTTAGGTGCTATTTTTACATATTGAGCTTCAACTTTTTTCCTCTTACAATGACGAGCTCTACCATTAATAAAACTCACGTGCAAATTTCGTGACTAAAATTGTCCACGTCTTTTAATGCTTGTTAGCTATTAGACCTTAATTACCAATAATTTCAAAATTCAAAATATATTTTACCAAAATTAAAAGTTCAATGTATTATGCCCAAAAAAAAATTATGATACAACAGTAAAATTTTCTCGTAACAAAATCAACGGAAATAACAAAAAAAAATCACCAAATTACCAAACCGATTACCAAATTACGAACATTACAAATTCCCAATATCAAAGTAAAAAAAAAAGGAGGAGAGACTAGCCACCCATTTCAAGTTCTGCTTCACTGTGCCAGAGATCAGCTGATCAAGTAACTTGTCCAATCATTCAACCAAATGTACTCTAAACTACAAAAGCTTAGAAGAAAAATAAAACTAACAACTTATCAGCAATGCCAATGAATTGGATGCTCACAAACTCGCAAAAGTATCAATGCAATCATGTTCTATTGTATTAGAGAAAGAACTTGGTCATTTCCGCTCCATCAGCTCCTTCCTTTGATTCAATTGTGACTCTGGGAGAGCAATCAGCAAAACGATCGACTTCATTTTCTTCTTCCTTCGTTGAAACAAAAAAGCTGTAATTTCAATTGTAACAAGAATTGCTTAACTTACGATAAATGGTAAGTAAGTAACGTTCTACAGATTTATGCGTCCGTTGCTTGGTATCTGCTACTCATCATTGTAATTTATGGCACATGAGATAACTTTGAGCGTTAATACCTTTAGCAGAGAGAAGAAGTCTCAAATTTTTAACATGAACAAAAGTCATCAATGGTTAGAACATTGATTGCAGTTTAACATGAATGACCTGCATCTCAAATAACTGGCACTATAAGATTCATGAAAACTACATAAATTTTGCTTCAACTTGACCTAGGAACTTGATGGACGCAAATTATAAGCAAATAAATGGTAATTTTTTCTTCAAAAATATTATTCCATGAACTTTATTTAACATCAAAGTATGAATAACTTTAGAAATTTAACTTAGATCATGAATACTTCTCAAATAGTGTCAGGCATTGTCAGTTTTAACTAAAACGTTTGGTTGCTACAGTGTAAAACTTTCATGTGTTACATGTTTTTAATCAATTGGTTCAAACAGATGCTCCCAAACAACCTATCATAGCATCAAACATAAATTTTTTAAAAAATAGTTACATTAGATTTCAAAAATTTGTTTTTTTAAGCATTTTTAGTAACTTTAAGTGTTCGTCTGATATTTCAGTTTCAACTTTTCAGTTCTAACAGTGAACAGTATAAAGCTCTAAACAGCTAAATAATAAAGCAAAAAGTTATTATAGTGTAAAGCTTTCACATGCTATAGTTCTTAAATTTAAAACTTCAGTTACAACTAAAGTGCCTAAATGGATTGGTCGTCACACCATGTTAGGTCATCATGCCCAAAACACAAGCACAGGACAACCCACCCCACTATGCCGTAACATCATGCTCAATGAAGGACTCGGGCCAATTCACATCCCTAGCTTCATCGTTCTTTCTTTTTTTTTTTTTTGCAATACAAATATATGTATCTATGTACATATATCTAGCAAATTTTTTTCCATAAAAGTGGCCATGTGGTCCAGAATTAAAACATTTATTTCGGAGCCTTAATTTCCCAGAATCTAGTTGTATGTTTGGTGATGAGGCACGGATTACCAATAAGATAGGAACATAGTCAGAGTCCTGTAATAGATGCGATAATGGCCGATATACAAGTCACTCCATTGGATGTTTTACTTTAAATATATAAATTTAGCTCTCAATTCTGATTTCCCACTTATTTTGACCTATCTTCAATCCTTTCAAGAGCTTTTTTATTTTTTATTTTTTTGCCTTTATGCGTCAATGCCTATTCCATAAAGACTTGATAAGACACATCCCATGGATAACGTGTGCGCCACACGTGTACATGACATTGGTTTTAGAAAATTTAGTAAGAAAATACTAAAATGTCATTGGCTTCTTATTGCCCAATACAAGAATTGGATTTGGTTGTCTCTAATAAGAAAGTGGTTATACCACGCATTTTGTAACCTTTTGTTCCACAATGTTGGAGGGGCTCTATGTGGCTGACGAGAGTCCTCCAAAAAGGGCACTGAAATATATTGGATTTTTCCTTCTGCCAAATTCATTGGTTGGGAGGGCCTCATGTAAAAGCATGTGCTAGCGCCTAGCCCCCTAATACTGAAGTAGGTTTTTTTTTTTTTTTGTTTATTTTGTATTTTTATATTAATAATATTAAGAACCCTAACTGTGATATCCCAACTTTTATATGAATTTTTAAGTTATCATTTTTTTTGGTTGGGTCTAACCTCTTATTATTAATTGATACGATAAATATTTTAAACGCCTACCAATATAAGAGTTGGTATAAAAGTTGAAATCAAAATATCTCTAGCATTATTATTGTGACAACTCGAAAAGACAGGATGTTACAATTATTATTATTATTTGAAGAATCTTGCTAACATATATAATTGCTTATTGTCCTAACAATTACTGTGCAATATTTGATTAATGGCGGAGACAGGACGATTGTGTTAATTGCAACTATTTCTACTGACATAATTCATAAGAAAAATGTGAATCCATTGAAGTTATGACCGATCTAATGATATTGTGTAGCGCTTTATTTAAAATTTTATATTGTCATACATGACAAAATTAGCTCAAATTTCAACACTCAATATTAATCGGGTCATCGTTCAACGCTTGATAAATTATCCATACATAAAAAAATAAATAAATAAATAAAATAAAAAAATTGATTGTACCATATTTCTGATACCAATACTGAGTGCTAAGCGTTATAAACATTGAGTTAGTTCATAACTAGTCTGGTTTTGTAACGTGAAAAACTCCACATTACTATGATATAATACAAAATGTTGAAATTAGCTGATGGATGTCAGCGTATTATAAGCACTTTATGAATTCAAATATTTTCTTACTTGCCCCATGTATAACACATCATATGATCAAATTAAAAATCCTATAACTACCTTGTTAGTTGTTAATTTGTTGAAGTACTATATAATGAGCATACTTTTCAATATAATGATATAGTGGGGTAATGATATAAGCAATGATATATATATATATATATATATATATATATATATAATTTATTGGTTTAATTATTTTCACACACATACTCATGACTTGGGGCGGTTAGTACTATAATAAAATTTTCGATGTGGCAGAATTAATATATATAGTATACACTCAATTACCAACCAAGACTGCCTGATGTAACATCCAATTTTTTTTGCTAGCTGTCCCAACTTATGCCATTGGACGTGAGTACTCTGACGGCTCTTTTTAAGTCCCACCACTATCGTGGGGTCTGACTCTGTTCCCACTTTTTCATCAACTTCAAACACACTACTCGAACAATTCCCATGGCGCCCCACAAAACCTGCTAGGCTCATATCCCCCTTATTTTTGCACCGTCCATGCTTTGCTATATAATTATATTGCAATATTTTGTGTTTGTGTATTTATATATTTGTATATGTGTATATCCCATCAAATAGTTATATTACATTTATTTATTTCTTGGCTTCTGACGCCAACCCCACCCAATGTCAGTTACTCCTTAAGGAGGAGTTATGGTCCTCTTGCTTTCGCACATTGTCTCTAGTTCTCTGGTTTGTTTTAATTTCCTTCAAAGACACCTTACATTACTAGGCACAAGACATTAGCCTATATATATATATATATATATATATATATAGACTTCATCTACATAGCTAGCTGCTTTCCTTAAGACTTCGTGGCTAGCATTGTAGCAATCTAGTGCTTCTGGTACGTTAATTAACTTGTTCATTTTATGTTCTATCAAAGAGTTGTTCATTTTATGAAACAATGCATTTTATTTCATATGCATATATGAAATAACACACACACACACATATATATGTAAAGATGACATTATGGTGCACCTTTTACTTTGACCTCAAGCTTTCATTATTAGCACATTTATGATAATTGCTTTGAACTGAAGGCTAGGTATGACACGGGATTTTAAACAATATTCTGGCAAATGGAAGGGATAATTTTGTCATTTCAAAAAACATGAAATGGGAAAGCCACTCCACACACATGACACACACAAATATCGTGAGAGAGAGAATGGGTAAGCCACATTACAACTAATTAGTAAGGGCGCCTGACAATCAGTTGGAACTTATGGTTTTACTTGTGAATAGTATAAAGTAAAAATATGTTATAGTGTAAAGTTTTACATGCTACAATATTTACAGTTAACATAAAAAATGGTGCTAAGAATGAGTACTCCATGAGTCATCTATTGGATATTAGACTAACTCTTTTTTGAATTTTGAATTTTTATTTTTTATTTGAATCTAGTTCCCGGCCGGTAAAGTGAAGATAGCACGCTATCATGATGTGTGTGATTAGATTTAATATATTTTTGGTCCAACAAATTTCGTGGGAATTTGGAACTCATTGACTTAAATTACAATATGGTGGATCGGTTAGAGGTGAATCTTGGAGAGAGTACCATTAACACATTTAGTGCGAACAATTAATGGTCAACTAAGTTAACATACTTTTCCAAAGTCAAATATCACGCCATAATAACAAAATATTGGTGGGCTGTCTGATGGTATAAGCATGTACATCATCCGACAAACCTCATGTACAATTTCTTGATTTAGTGCATGCGCAAGATCCTACTTGATCTTGTACACATGAGTTTCCTCATAATTAGTGCATTTATACATGAGTTTGACACCAACAACTCAATAATGTCCACCAACTTTCCTAGTATATACACACATCTACCCCTGTTTGGCATAGTGGTGAGAACCACGGTTCCAATCACAAACTCAGTTATGAATAATAAAAAGCTTTCATATGCTACAGTAACAATAAAAAAAATTTGCTACAATACAAAGCTCTTACATGCTACAGTCAAAGTGGTTCTAAACAACGATTCTAACCAACGGTTCCCACCACCTTCCAAACACCTATATGTATATTATTTTTGCGCATACTCATTAGGGAATAAAAAAAAACATCATCTCTTTCTAACATTGTTATAAGATACTGTAGTATTGAACATCACACACAAATAAAATATAAGTCTCATGATATGAAACTCACAAAATAAACCCCACCTTCTCTTGCGTTTAAATACAGGTGATATCTTTAATCAGAAACAAAATACCCAATTGGTAGGATAACATAATATACGTTTTGATCCATATTCTCCATTTTTCTACTTTCTTAAAGTACTGCCACCAAAGATAAGGTTATCTAAATCAAAAAAATTTTCTCCATAGATTTATAAACGTATCATATTATGAGGATCTTGATCTTTATTTTAATCTTTTCTTTTCATCTTTGCCTTACCTTTATATCCTTGTTATTGGTGTGTTTGACATCTTATCCACGATTTCCATTTGGACAAAGATATTTTCACGACTTCTTTTGTTTTTTTTTTTTTTTTCACCATTCGGAGGAAAAATAGTATAATTTTTTTGAAATAAATACAAAATGAAGCTGCTTTCGTTCCACGCCAACTGCGTCTAAAAGTATGCCGTTAACTTTAAAATCTTTATTATTTATTTATTTATTTTGTTGGTCTTGTGGTCAACTTTAAACTTTTTGATACAAAGATAAACGACTACTACCTAATTTAGACATCAAAAAATCCCTGTCCAAACAAGCCATCCCTTTCAATCTTACTTGAGAAAAGCACACAAATTCACAATCAAACTCTGCTTATATATAATCGGACCTTATGCACGTATTTACACACAACACTACATGAATTATAGCCAAATACAAAAGATACTAATTACTTTAAATTTCTGTTGCTAGGTTGTATCAAACGCCTACGATTAGAGCTATGGTTCAAAGGGTACGTGAGATTTTGATATTCTTGTTCTTGGCCGTGTTATCGGAAGCAAGCGGAGGCAACGGTGGTGGTAGCAAGCCGAACTCACGGCACATGAGGGAGATCCTTCCACCGGCGCAGGCGCAGCAGAATGCGGAGAACGCGGCATACTGCCTGAGCTGGCGGCTGGGGGTTGAGGCCAACAACGTGCGGGCGTGGCGGACGGTGCCGGCACAGTGCCTCCACTACGTCGAGACGTACATGGTCGGCGGGCAGTACGAGAGGGACGTGGGGCTGATCGTGGATCAGATCACGACTTACGCACGTGAGATCGTTGTCTCCGATGATGGTTTGGATGCTTGGGTTTTCGACGTTGACGATACTTGCATTTCCAATGTTTACTACTATAGGGGAAAGAGATATGGGTAAGTTATTTGACCGACTTTGATTACGTAGCCTTAATTTAATTAGATTAATACAATCTAATGATGGTGTTATTCAAGTCACTAAAAGAAATTATGGTATTATAATTGTCCTTTTATTAATTAGCTCAACCTATAGCTAGCTTAACAAAATCCATCCTTTTCAGTGTTGGAATTTTTATTTTTTGTTATGAGAATTATTTGTGTCATGCACACGGTACTTGTGATCTAATGTTAAAAGTGTACCGCAATGCTGCAGTCCCTGTCTTGTTTGTGTTCACGCTCATATTGACCTAAATTTTTGTGTCGGATTTAAGTCAACTCATATATCACATGTTTAATTATAAAAGTTATTTAGGTCAATATCATCACAATTAACATAAGTAATATAAGTGTTACTCTTCCACTTATATCTATACTTTTCTTTGCTATATTTTTCATTTTGTTTGAAGTAAATTTATCAAAATTATTCTTTTAAATTTGTCTATTTTTTATTAAAAAAATTAATAAATCAAATCGATTCAAGTTAATTTTGTGTCAACCTTCACTACAAGAAAAGCTATATTCAACGACATATTATTTACGACATGTAGTTTTTGAATGTCATTAAAAAGTACATACAACGACATCTCCAACAAAGATGTCATTAACGATATTTGAAACAATAATTAACGACATCTATATAGATGTCATATTAAAGGTTAGTAGGAGATGTCGTCAAAACCTTAAAGATTCTACGACACCCCTTATAGATGATATTGGTCAAGATACTGTCTATAAAGAGGTGTCGTGGAATTTCCAAGGCTTTGACGACATCTCCTATTTGTCGTTAAATAATTTAACGACACTAAACTATTGTCGTTAAAATGAGACCTTTAATACGGCATCTATATAGATGTCGTTAATTATTGTTTCAAATGTTATTAACGACAAGTTTGTTGAAGATGTCGTTATATGTACTTTTCAACGACATTTAAAAATTACTTGTCGTAAATAATATGTCGTTAAATGTAGTTTTTCTTGTAGTGGTAATCAAATATTTGGGAAAATTTTGAGTTGAGCTCTGTCATGAAATTTTCTAAACAATTTCTTTCTAAGAACAAATCTTTAAGCTAAATTTTCAAAGTTCAATATAGTAGCAAACATCAAGATTCACATTTTATAAGCGGATAAAGGGGCCTAAATGTTTGTAGTAAGTGTTTGTTCATGTTTAGGTGCGACCCATATGATCCATCAGGATTCAAGGCATGGGCTATGATAGGAGGGTGTCCGGCAGTTCCTGGTATGCTGGGATTGTTCAACAAATTGGTGGATATGGGATTCAAAATATTTCTGGTCACTGGCCGAGATGAAGAGACTCTTAGCCAACCCACTTCTGATAACTTGCACAACCAGGGATTTCAGGATTATGAGCGGCTTATTATGAGGTAAATTTTACGTCTATACTTTAATCATTTTCCAAATTAATGAGGGATTTATTTGAATTTCTGCTTTACTATAATGAATCCAACGACTTAATTCACTAAACTTTATACTGTTTTTTTCCCCCTTCTCCTTCTGACCTTGGTAAAACAAAAATGTTTTCCTCGGTTATGTATTGGGCCAATCAGTTTTTAAGCACTTACATTTTGGTAAAAATCTTATTTGAGCGCTTAAAGAACAATAATAGTGTTTAAGCTTGCTAAAAAGTCCTCCATTAGTCATTTTAAAGATTTTCCCTCAAATTTAGGCTTTTAAAATTCGAGTTATAGCACTGGTCCTACATCCAACAAATATTTTGTCTAGTCCATTTCTGCTAAAAACTTTATTAAAAAATGCTAAAAGAAATTATTAGAAAACTTTTTAACGATACAGTGTTGTTCGATTCAAAATTTAGAGTACTAAACTAAGACCCTTGTAAATTTATTATTTTTACACAATTAATCACACGTACGGCCAATTTGTTTATAGGTTTAAAAATAAATTTAAATTTTTATAAAAAAATGTATAACAAAGTGTATGATTCAAACTTATAAAAGAAACACTATAATAGGTACTGTCGTAGATATATAAAAGAAATAATAATTTATTGGAGATATCTTATAAGACAAATCTAACTAGTAATGATGTTAAGAGGGACCGGGCTTGAAAATTTTGCAACCCTTTTCAAAATGACTAAAGATAACGGGATCAGCTTTTGTTGGTTAGATTCTTAAATTCGAAATGTGTCATTGGTTATTGGGTTGACAAGGAGCAAAGATTCGCCTACGCCAGACAAACCCATCATGGTGATGTGTGTAATCAAATTTTTACACTTGTCGGAGTCAACACCCATGCAAGAGAAAAGTATCCATTACTGAGTTGAGTGTCAAAATTGTTATTTATCTTTTTTTTTTTTTTTCCCCTTGAAAGAGTGTCAAAAGTATTTCGGTGAGTGGCTAGCCCACCAATATTCTTGGGCTTATTTCATGTCCAAGGTACATCATAAAAGAGATTTTTTTTTTTTTGGTAATAACCTTCACCGATAGTGTATGATTAAAACTGTTAGATCTGAACAAAATTATTTTTTTTTGACAATGTGACAACTAAAAGATAAATGTTTACCTGTAAGCATTTTTATAATTCATAAAAAAAAATTACCTAAAAGTAAAGCCAATTGATGGATCACGTGCATATTCGAAGATTAAGTACTATTTTGATGTCTAATTGTTAACCATATAAAAGCAATATTGAAATGCCAATTCTATAGGAGCAATATTGTTCTAGCTCACCTTCAATCGCCTCAAAGCATGTTTATCCTAATATTATTATTCATATTATATGTTAAGTTGTGCCACAAATGAATATAAGTGACATTTCTAGAAAGTATAAAAAATCTCTAAAATCTTCTAGTTGAAGACAATTTACGTGCATACATCTATTGGGTTGTTAAAAAAAAAAAAAGGAGAGATCTGAATTGTTGAAAAATATTATTAGTTGTCATCTAATAAAAGCTGAAAAATATTGAATGCATGAGATTGTTTTTAAGTTTCATTGAACAGCTAGAATTCAATAAAAGTGGGATGAACTGAAGCTTACTCAAAAAAGACTTTGAATTTCTTAAGAAAAGATTTTGATTTGATTGTTGTTACCCCCATGTCAATCGTTCATATATCCTTAACCCCCAATTGCTGTCCAAGGTACTCATGCCAATGTCCATTCCTTTTTTTTTTTTTTTCTGGTTAATATTTCTAGGTTCAATGCACCCACGGGCTATGGTTCGAATGATCATGTCTGTGGTTTGCTCCCATAAGATCTGAGATTCGAACCTCATCATAGGCACCTACAAAACAAAAGTTATAGTTTTTTGTCTTTTAAAAATTTTAGGGTTCGATAAAAGAAAATTTCAAAAAAAAAAAAAAATCTAGGCTCAATGCTTGGCTTTTCTAGAATGCTCTATCTAAAATCCAAACTTCGTTAGGCAAAAGAATTTGCCAATAGAATGTGGTTAGCTTTCGATCTTCAGTAGAAACAGTTTTTCCACATGGTACTTCATAATTACTATAAAGAATTTGATAGAGTTACGAAGTTTAGTAAAACAGCTTACGTGGAGTAGGTACTACGTGTAGCAGAGTGAAAACTAATGTTGTTTCAATAGTAATTACCTCTTGCCGACACGAAATTTCACCTGATTGGCCTCTTTGCTAGATTTTGTTTTGACAAGAAATGAAAAAATCAATTAATTAATTAACAAAATATAATTTTTAACCATCAAACTTTTATCAGATTTTTAATACATTCTGTTAGTTTATTATACTCTATTTAATTGCGATCTTCTAATATAATTTGGCGATTCAAAAGATGATTTACACATAAGAGTATTTACGTTGGAATTTCTTTTTTTTTTTCCACAAAAAATGCAACCTTATATACAACATTGACTAAAGCGTTTACTTATAATAAGTTGTGGATTTAAAAAGGAAAAAAAAAAACATTTGCAAGCATAAAATTGTCTAAACCACTGATTAATCAATTCAACATAGTGCTCGGGTAAGCTCAAGCTATTTTCTTTAGATAACTTTTGAATTTCAGTATTTTGCGGAAACTTTTGTAAATTTAGAGCAGTGATAATGTCATCATCAACCCTGGTTTTTAATAATTAATTAGATAAGTATATAACTAGCCAGCTTAATTTAATATGAAAAATTACACCTTAATTTGTGGTATCCTATAGGACTGCAGCTTACAAAGGGCAGAGCGCAGTGATATACAAGTCTGAAATGCGGAAGCAACTGATGAAACAAGGTTACAGAATATGGGGCAACGTGGGAGACCAGTGGAGTGATCTCCAAGGAGAATGTTTGGGCAACCGCACTTTCAAGCTTCCCAATCCCATGTACTTTGTCCCTTAAAAACAAGTTTGTTGTATTTTTTAGGTCTTGTTCTGACGGGGACACCTTCGGTGGGATTATGTTTTCGACTATTGAATTTATTCAAATTACTTTTTTCTATAGATCTAATAGTTGAAAGATAAATATCTATCGGTCGATTACTTTTGCAGTTCCCACAATAAAATTGTCATTTGCTATTTGCAAATTGTGACACGGAGGTTAAAAAAAAAAAGGAAAAAAAAAACTTGTCTTTCTAAGTACATATATACAGGGTTCTTGTTACCACAAGTCTAGCGTCACAAATAACTAGGGCTCTTTTCTTCTTTTAATCTTCTGCAATTTCTTTAGTGATATGGCAACGGAATTGAAGAATAAAGTATATATAATCTAATAAAGTATTTATTTATTGGTTTGAAATACCCTTTTTCAAGTGAAAGTACTTTACAAATGTCTCAAGCAATACTCTAACATGTTTATCTTCGTCTTCGGGGAGATTTTGAAAAGTAACCTTTTCAAAAAATTTTATTTGGTCAATGATTTTTTTTTGGGTCAATTTTTGGCACAAAAAAAAGGCTTTTTAGACATTAAAACAGTTCTAGTTTTTTTTTCTTCCTGTTGAGGTTCCTTACCTTGCTATAGTCATTTTTCTTATCTTTTTAAAAAAACCTGAGACAGCTTACCTGCTCAGAAAAGTGTGTTTTTTGGTGCCAAAAAAAAAGGTTATTTCTCCAATTTTAAATTTTTTTTTTCCCTTTTTTCAAATTTTGTCCTTCGTCTACACTAAAGAGTGAAATTTAAATGCCAAATAAATACTAGTGCAACTCAAAACTTGGTGTTGGCAAATGAATTTAAACTTATGAGTTATGATGAGAGTCTCATCTAATTTCTAACGAAGTCTCATCTAATTTCTAACGACCCTAAAATCCCATTTTGCGTGGCTTGCGAGTAGAATAATCAAAATGTGTAACATTACTTGCTTTTTTGTATAATACTTAGACCTAGGGGAGGTAATTCTTGTTGATCTAGCTAGGGTAGATGAAGGAGGGGTTCCGGCCTTTTGCAATAAGTGAGGTAATTGGTCTAGGCCTGTTGACAGATCTAGGTGAGCCGACTGGGTGAGTTAACTGGGCCAGGTGGGCATTTGCCTATGGGTTGAGCTAAGGTACTTTAATTAGATTTTTTGTCCTATGTTTTCTCTAATTTCCTGTACACTATTTTATTCTAATTTCTTGTAGACTTAAGACCCGTCAGGTGGGTTAAAAGTTTAATTGAACCAAATAAAACTAGCCTATTTACGTTTCTTAGCCTTCTAAACCATAACTTACTTAAAGATCTCTGCATCATGGCATGGTTCACGTAGTATACTTTGGGCTATATCAAGGGATATTGATTGATTTTTAAGCCTTGCAAAACATGGATATCGATAATTATTATCTAAATGCTATATTCATTTTAAAAAAATTATAAACATTAAAAAAGGTTAAAAAATAGATTTTTTTTAAGAAAAAATAGATATAAATTTTGAAAGTGTTCAAATAAAACAAAAAAATTTAAAACAAGACAACTCTTTCTTTTTCATTGGCAAACTTGGGTGCTTCTAGCTAGTGGTGGATGATGAGGAGGGTGGGCTGAGGGGGAGTTTGGGTGATGTGAAGGGCGTATGTGTGATGAGCCTAAAAATGACTAACCAAAAGGGTGAATTGGGTTTTTAAATTTTTTTTTTATAATTATTAGAAATTTCTAAATTTATTTCACAAGTAAATTAAACACACAAGTAAACAAATAATGGACGCAAGTAATTTCTACAAATATAAATGCTTGAAAGTAAAAGAGAGTAAGGAAAGAGAAGTGCAAACACTATTTTTAGTGGTTTGCTAGTACGCCTACGTTCACTATCACCGAGCAAAATTTAGCACGTCCTCTTTCACTATTTTGATCGACTTTTCAACACCATCACTTCTTTGTACAAATGATGAGTTCTTCTACCCGAGGCTCACCATAACCTCTTACAATCTGCCAATTTTATGGAAATTGGCTAACTAGCACTTCCCTAAATTTAATAAGGCTCACTGTTACAAGATTGAAGATTTAAAGCACTATCTTACACCTCTTAAGAACATATAGAATACAATTTAAAACAACTAGGAGACACTTAGACACTTAAAATATGATCAAAGGCTCAAGGAAATGATTAAAGGTTTGTAGACATTTAGAGTATGATTTAATGCAAGTTCAAGGTGTCAAAAGTTGTTCTCAAGATTAAAAATGAGGTATTTATACCCAAAGTCATGCTTACTAACCATTGGAGACTTGTTTCTAATGGCTAAAAACCTTGCTGTTGGAGAACTTGATCGACTGCCATACACAAGGCACGGTCAACCTAGCTACTACGTAACCAGCCTAAATTGGGCTAGGTTGTCAATCGCCATACATATGGCGCCGTCGACCATGCCTTTACAGTAAGCCCAAGCACTAAAACAAGTTTGAAGACAATTTTAATTCAAAGTTTACTTAATTTTAGTATCAAAAATTAAAAGTTAAGCTCTAAAAATGATAGAAAAACATTTGGAAAAATGTCAAAAAAAATTCAAAACATTTTTCAACATTAAGGGCATAAAATCTTACTGTTTTTAAATTTAGAAACTTTTTCAACACTAGCATTTATCATCAAAACTTGAGCCAGAAAACTTGATAAAAATTTTATGCATGCTCTAGCATCATACAAGTTTAAAAATAAAATTTAGACCTATTTTTCATGCTTGTTGATGCTTCACTTCAATCTTTAAATGCTCGGTTTAATTAACCCATATTTGCATTATAATCTCCAAGTGTTTTTCTTGACATTTACTTGAAATGATCTTGAGTTTAAGTATTTTTTAGTAAGAATAAAGCTACATACTCGAGATAAAATTGTTAGGGTTTGTTTAGTATGTTCCAAATGTTGTAGTTTAGAACTTTATGGTTTAAACTATGAGTTTTAAACTTTGTGGTTTAATCAGTGGCTTTAAATAGCATTTAGAATGTAAATATTTAAAACAAGAATAAAACATCATACCAAGTTTAAAACAAGCACTAGTGTTTAAAAATCTATAGTTTATAAAGGAAAAACGAGAATAAGAATAGTTTTTACAATAGAAAATAGTTGAAATCATGTGAACTTAAATGGGGAGGGGGGAAAGGCAAGGGCAAAGTTTAGATTTTGATGCTTTTGGCTAGTTTAAAACTGTCTGTATGGTTTAAACTGGCTATAATTATTACTCTATCAAACACTAATTTAAACCGCCTCCATGGTTTGAACCACTCTAAATCCATGCACCACATGCCATGTTAGTAATTCAACAATAATTGTTTGTTATCATCAAAACATAAATAAATATAGTATTTGAAACCTTGGGAGCCAACAATCTCCCCCTTTTAATGATGACAAACAACTTATTGCTTTAGGTAAAAATAATGAAAGAAATTGCTTATAATAGACAATGTATATAGCTTGAAATTTCTTACCACAAGTTTTACCTCAGCTTCCTCTTTCAAACATAATTAGACATTACAAAGAAGAGAGAAACATTCTCCCCCTTACTAGGATACTCAAAACATGAGAGAATTAATCTACCCTTAATCAAACCATAAAGCTCAAAATATAATCAAATCATTCAATTCTCCTACTCAATAATATAATTGAATAACAGAAAACATAATTAAGATAGCAAAAGTAATAAAGCAATAAATTTCACATCCTCTCTCCTTTTGGCATCAACAAAAAGCCAAGGATAATATCCATATCATACCAAAATGATGCATAAATGAAAATCTTAAAATGCATTGCATAGAAATTGCCAAAGTACAAATTATACATAGTGCAAACATCCAACTACAAACTAAGAAATAAGTTCAAGTACACAAAACCAATACAAAAACATATAAAATGATCTAAAACATAAAGATTAATCCAAAAATGCTAAATAAAGATGAAGAAGGAGGTTGCCCATGCATGTTAAAATGCTAAAGGTCCTCGAGGATTCTTTCCACGTTGATATTGATGTGTGCCCTGTTAGTGTTGAGGTGAGAAATTCGATTATCAAAATGGGACTGACAAAAGGCATAGCTAGACTTAAACAGATCGAGTTGAGAATGTAAAGAGCCTATCTATGTGTAACGCCCGCCTAATTTGATGTAACGGATAATGCTATGATAAATAACGACGTTAAATGTTATGTTATATTAATGATGATGTTAAGTGATATACTCATGATAAGCGCTATGATATATGATAAATGGTGCTAACCATTTTATTTTAAGTGTTATGACAGGTGACGCTCGCGTGGAATTGATGTGCTCAAATGTTCATGTCATTAATGTTATGTGTTAATTATGTTTTTATGGACAATTATATGTTATGAATGAATTTTGAGTGTTAAGGCAGTTCGGCAGGCCGGACAATTAAGTTCGACAGGCCGAAATGATGTTCTCTGAACGGCAAGCCGATGGTATATCATCGGTA
>CAMOHE010029914.1:0-38181 GCA_946598075.1 Artocarpus hirsutus | reverse complement strand
GTTCTTTGTGCAGAGTCAGGAAAAAGGGAATATATGGAGCAGACACGGGGACATCATTCTGTATTTTATATGTATATATATGGACTCAGATTTGATGCTCTGCAGCTGCAGCTCCTTGCAGCGGATCCATCTTTAGTGAAAGAGCTGCTTCTTTTTTTTGAACGACCAATTCCTCAATTGAGGCTCATGCAATTAGTGAAGAAAAAAAATTACAAACCCCAAAAATCCAGTGAATCTGTAAAAAAGAAGAGACAATATAGTCCCTATACACAAAATTCTAAAGAATTAGGACAATGAGACCATCACATTAGATTACAGTTAATGATCCCAAGATTAGCAAGCTTATCAGCACGCTGACAAAAACTTGGACAAAGAAAGAACCCTACTCCAGTCGTTGCGCAACCTCCAAGGAACCGACAAAAACTTCGAACTCGAAAGAGAAATAATCAAAGAACTACTCTCAAGCCACAACCTATGCCAAGCATTCTCCTATGCTATGAAGATACAACTAATCACAGCCCACATTTCAGCTTCAAAAGCAAGACCAACCCCAAGGAAAACACTAAAACAGCTACAAACACAACCCCTAGCATTTCTAAACATTCCACCACAAGCAGACAAGCCAGGAGTTGCTTTAGCAGATCCATCAATATTAACCTTCATCCACCCAGACGGAAAAGGAATCCAAAAAACAGGAAAAATCATAGGACTACGAGGTAAAATCTGCCTAACGTGTAATCTTAGCGACAGAAATGTTTAATTACAAGAACAAAGTTCACTCTTAGTTTACAAAAACCTCTCGATTCATCTTTTGGATCTCTTTGTAAATTATAATTGATTATGTTGATTTGCATTAGTACTAGAAACACTTTTTTGACCTTTTCCATATTTTGAAATTTGATGATATAAATTAACAATGTAATTAGCACACTGGTTTGAACTCATTATTTTGAACCACTTATAATAAAAAAATCTCAAAAGTTGCAGTATTTAAACTTTTTTTTTAGTTAGAACTGGTTTATCAAATATCTTACAAGAGGATATGCATGGTTCAAAATTCTCAAATTTTTATCAAATCTTATTAAATTGCTCTTTTTTTATATATATTTTATATGTGATTTTTACCGTGTATTACAGCTAGCATTTTCTTTTTTCATATTCAAATTTAGGGGTGGCAATAATCGTGTTCGTACTGTGTTCGTGTCGGCACGTTTACAGCACGACATGTTTAGCCCAAACACGAACACAACACGATTAATAAACGTGCCAGAAATACAAACACGAACACGACAAGCCTATGGCACGCGTAACACGGCACGACACGATTATTAAACGTGCTGTGACGGATTGACACGATAACAACACACATATGACACGTTTATGACCTAATTAACTAAAAATTAAAAACATTTAAAAAAAATTTAATTTTTTTTTAAAAAAACCAATAAAGAAAATTAACAAAAACACAATATCTAATTAATATTAACCTACTATAAATATTTCAAATATTTTTATTTTTAAGTTTAAATATGTTATAAATAGGTGGGTCGTGTCGTGCCGTGTTAACACGTTTACGGCCCGTTTAATTAAACTTGATAAGGCGTGTTTAGCGTGTTAGCATGAATCCAACCAGTTTATTTTCGTGTTATTCATGCCAACCTATTTATGGCACAATTAATAAACGTGTAGTCCAAACCCGTTTATCTCGTGTCGTTTTCATATCGTGTCATCGTACCGTGTCTGAATTACCGACCCTATATTCAATCCCAGAATTGTCCAATGAATTGATGGAAACATTTATTATATATATTAGTAGTCAGCAAAACACACACACATATATATATATATATTAAAATTCCAATTAATTAATAAATCTTAAAGAACTAATTACATTAAATTGTTCTGGATGGTGATATCAATGTAAATTAAAGACCAGCAACTTCATATATATATATATATAATTAACATTTTCTTCCCTGGATGTACACTTATCAAAATAATAGAGTTAGATGACCTTCGTAAGATTGAAATTGTTAAATATTTTGAATAGACAGTACACCAAACGTGAATTATATATATTATGACTAAGCAGAAGGAAGCAGAAGCTTTTCACAAGTTTTGAAGAAAATTAATATTAAATAGTAATGAGAATGTCTCCCAACTACATAGGGAGCCACTATTACATTTTCACTACATTTGTATTTGTTATATATGTATATATATATAAAATAATATAATATAAGAAAAGAAAAAAAATCCTAATTTATTACCAAGGCCAACAGTGATTTTAGTGGTGGTTGGAGTTGTAATCACGTGCATTCTGTGCACATATGAAAGCTAAAGAAGAGGAGGCAATATATTATTGGAAAGGTTAAAAGTGGAAGAGTCAACGAGGGGAAAAAATTCTCATAGGGAATAAGAAATGGTAATTAAGATCCATTCTATATTCCGTTGGATCATTTTGTGGTCTGTTTTGTCCATGTCTTTTCCTATATGGCCAAGAAATTACTTTCCAGAGGCATCCCTGAAAGAGCTTAACACTACTAGAAATAAGGTTTTTTACGACGATAAAAAGTCATCACAAAAAGTTGATAGTGGCTGTAAATATTTTTTTGCAATGACTTATTGTCACCATTAAGTCGTCATTAATAACTAGTCGTAAATAATTGTTTTACGACGATGTCGTCATTGTAATTTTATTTGCGACAACAAATAGCCACAAAAAAGTCGTTGTAATTATGTCGTCAAGGTCATCGATAATGTGACGTGGTAACATTTTTTAGCGACGACAATTTCTAAAAAAGTCATCGTAATAAATTGCACTGATGTTGATATGGTATTCTTATTTACGACGCTTTTTTTCAAAAAAGTTGTCGGAAATATATAGTCTTTTGTGATGACAATGTCGTCGCTAATATTTTTATTAAATTTTTAATACATTTTCATTAATTTTTAATGTATTTTTAATACTTTTTTTATTAAATCTTTAATATTTTTAAAATAATTGTTATTATTTTTAAATAGAAATAATCGAATTATAATAATAAAAATAAAAATGTAATATTAAGAAAGATGATTGATAATACATTGTTCTAATAATAAAATAAAAACCAAACCAAACCAAATGTGATGTATTAAAATATTGAAGAAAGAAGAAAATACAATCTAATCCCCTAAATTTGTAGCATTGTCGATGTCATCATTGTTGTCGTCAGCGGTGTCTAGACGAGGGGGAGGACCTGGACGAAGAAAAGTTAGAGGAGTCATCATAGGTAGGAGTTGGACTCCAGGTAGTAACTGGCCCACCAACTCCATCAAGGTCCTGTGGCTTTGGTACATAGTCATGTTGTACTCAACTGATCTCCGCAAAAATCCTTCTACATATAGGTCAACAGGCATCAAAGATGTTCTGTCCGACCAGAACCTAGAAGATAAACCAGCATCGGTGCCATAATAAATCCTATACAGGAGTGAGGGGCCTAGTCCAGTCCTATGTCCTCTATTTCTGCCTAGGACATGCTTCAAAACTCCCTCCTTGTTAAGCGTAGGTGCAGCTAAAGAGGAAGTAGACTGTGTTATCTGGATTTGTCTTTCTTGCTCCATCATATTCTACATAAATAACATTTTGCACATGTTATAAATACACAGAGTAATTTGAATAAGAGAAGACAATAATGAAAATTTAAAGTGCTTATAAAAGTCTGCTGTGCTTGGGGGTTAACTAAGTCTCCTCGTGACGATGCATGTCTATCTAGTTGTCTATAGAAGACATTGGTTACTAGATCACCGTGTTCGCCTGTCCAACAATTTGAATATGTTAGAATAATATATTCTTTGATAACTTTTAAGATTGCTTGTAATTGAACAAACTTACTAATCTTCTTGTCGTGATGTTGGGAGATGGATATCTGGCCATGTAAACTTGACCACTTTTGGTTGCCACGATTGTTTTTATTTGTCGTTGACTTTTTTTGTTTATCGTAGTTTTTAGCATTAGCAATATTGAAATTAATATATATAATAAATAACCAACTTAACAGATATACAATTACCTGAAATTTATTAGACATGAACCTATCACAGCAACAACCCCAGTGTTCTTAATTCTTGAGGTTCGGGGTGGGTGGGGGGTTCACTCTGACATGTGCCTTGTTTATTGATCCTGCAAGTGCTTTGAAGTGTTTGTGGAGGTCATTCTTCCAGTCCTTCTAGCACTTGGATGCCCCTATCAACCACACCACGGAGGGTGCCATCCAACCTTTGGTAATCCAAAGCAAACCAACCGTAACATATTCAAAATCATGATAATTACTTTTATTATGTTCTATACAAATTATGTTCTACAAGGATAAAGTTAAATGAATGCCAACATGCGCTACTGAATCTATCTCTTATGTTAGGCATTTACATCTTTTTAAGTATAGTGGAATAGCTCAGATGCATCATGAGTATAAATGCCAACGGCACTTTTAAACCATGACCTGAACCACCTAAGGGCCTTCCAGGTACCACCAGCCTCATCAAATGTGACCGGAACCTTTCTGTTCTTCTCTACATATGCTGCGATCTCATGACCTTTTGCCTTTTCTCAACCGGTACGACAGTGAGGTGCGGCAAGGGTACTGTAAACATCAAGCAACATTTCAAATTAAAATTAATTGACTGAATAAATTATACAAATTTGCAATTGGGTTGTAACATTTCGATTGACAGCGTGATGGCACTCTATACGGGTCAGGTGGATGCTGTGCTCCACCTAAAGAGCCAGCACATGTGGCAACTTGTCTAAATTTATCCAACTGTTGACAAATAAAAGTTTAATATCATAATTTAGTACTATAATAATCTTCTATGAAAAGTTTAATATCATAATTTAGTAATATAAAAACAAGGGTAATTATACATAATATCTATTCTTCATCACTGCTAATGTCTTGAATGTTCCCACCATCATTAACATCCCATCGTCTTTGAAGTCATTTTCTTCAAATGGGTCTAGGGTAAACTCATGCATGCACGTGCAAAATAAAAATAGAAATTAGTACTTGCGTACATTGTTTTTGTGACTATAAAGTCACATATCAAACCAAACCACCTCCCAAAAAAGTTACAATTTTATTAAATTTTATGTAATCTTATCAAATTGTATGATAATTTTATTGTTCTTATTGCTTTTAAATAAAATTAATTTCATAATTTTTTCATAAACAATAATATTACAATTATTTAAATATTTATAATGACATATAATTTTAAATTCAATTTATTCTCTCATATCAATTAATTAAAATAATATATTATTTAATTAATTCTTAACAATAATAGTATAATTATTAAACTATATTATTGTTCATTAATTTATAATAACGATTTATTATATTATTTTACTTTATATTTAATTAATTAATTAGTTCATTAATTGTTGATTAAGAATTTTCATTTCCTTATTTTTATTTTTTAATTTGTAATAAAAACTTTAAATGTGATATTTAAATTATTATTATTAACAACTTCGACATTTATTCTTTCAATTTTTTAATTACTATAATGCAATAAAAATAATTTTAGACTACATTAACTTAATTTTATTTTCAACCCAAACCACTTGGATAAACCAACTTGTTGCTAATTTAACCATAACTACACAATTCCAAAAACAATAACAATCACAACTAACAATCCTAAACAACAATCATAATCCAAAAAATCCAAATATCAAATATCACAATTTTACAAATATTTCAATCCCAAAAATCTAATTCTACAGCAATCCATAATATAACAATCCTACACCACACCATTCTAAAAAAAATCAAAATCACAATTCATATTCAACAACAACTCACATTCCAACTAACATATTCACAATTCCAAAAATCCAATTAACAACACAAATCCAAAATTCCATTCCAAAAAATAAAAACTTACATAATCTAAACCCACTAAGAACGGGGATTAAAAAACGAGGATAGCAGTAAAAACTTCAACGTTGGATGGCTGGAAAACAACCAAAAAGCTCCAAAAGCCAAACGAGAAAAATTTTGAGGATTTTCTAATTTAGGGAGATTTCTATGAATATTGTTTGATAATATTAGTTTCTACAATACAAACTCATGAATCTATGTGTTTTTCAAAGTTTAGGAGAGACTTGAGGCAGAAAAGGGCAGAGAAACGGAGAGAAATCAGAGGAAGAGAAGAAATCGCTAGAAAATATGGGGAAGGAGAGCTCTCGGGTTCGTTATAGAAAGAGTTTTTTGAGACGACATATTGTCGTTGCAAATAATCATAAGTCGTGGCAAAAAATAAATAAAACAACGAGTCTTATTTAATCTAGAAAAGATGATTCTCGAACAACTTTTTTGCGATGACAATTAAAAATGTTGTGGCAAATAATATTAAATTTAGCGCCTTTTTTTCCACCAAAATTTTGGTGAAAAATGAATTTTTCACTTTAATCTCACCGCCATTGTGAATGATAACGAGACAGCTGTAAACCATTAGTATACAAAGTGTTATTTGCGACGACGTTATCGTCGTAAATAATCTCTCTGCCATTGTGAATGATAGCGAAAGATAGTAGTAAACCATTAGTATTTGCGATGACTACGTTATCGCAAATAAAACCAGGTGATTGCCACGCATACAAAGTGTTATTAACTATGTAATTGGCGTGAGAAAGCTTCGCGTCAAAAAGGTGTGGCGCCAAGTATTAATTGCAGTGACATGTTGTCGTAAATACAAAAAGATATTTTCTTTCTTTTTTGCAATGATATATTGAGGCAAATAAGTTTTAGATGCAACGACATGTCACAAAAAAAATATTCTATTTGCGAAATTTTGTCGTTGTAAATGATATAATATTTGCAACGACAAATGTTGTCGCAAAAAAGTTGTCGCTATTAGCCCAATTTATAGTAGTGTAAATTATCTTTTCATGATTTGTTTATTCTTTTGGCAACGGAAATTGCTCAATTAGGCATTATCTCTAATATTTTTTATACATCTAATATACTAGGTTTGGCTAAATGACACACAAAAGTGACTAGATATATGTGACATCGTTTAGCTGCGTTGAAGACCTAGCTAGAAGCTGCAAATTTAAAATGAGGGATAAAAATTCTAGCTATAGTAAGACAAATATTCGAAGGATCAAAGTAAGACTTCTAATGGGAAAGAGTATGCCGGAAAGAAGGGAATTGCAGTTAGAAAAACAAGGAATTTTCTTATTATATTCGCTCTAAGAAATATATGTTAGTGTGTGTGTATATATATATGTATATATATATATATATTGTAATAGAGATTGTAATATGTTTCTCATAAAATATGAAAACACACATTTTTTTAGTGTATTTGGTATCAGCATGTAGCACCACGACGTTCAAGATTGAGGTTGTAGCGTTGTAGAAAATGATCTACTGTAAAGAACTTAGCGCCTCAGTGCTAGGTATGGAGTGCCTTAGCACTGGGCTGAGGTAGCTCTGGCGCCGTGGCGTCTGTCAAATTCTTACGTCAATTCTAGTGCAGTGTAGCCAATGTGTTTTCATACAATCTTGAATGTCTATTACTAAAGAACATGCTTGTTGTAATAGTTATGATATTATAAGAAAAGATGCCTTTACAAGTGAAGAGGTATCTCTACATGTAAAAGGTTACATGTGTTGATATAGTTATAACTGTTCATGAAATATCACCATTGTCATTATTAAATTTCCAGAGGAATTTACAGATTTCATTCTTATTCTGGACCATAAATATTATTGTTAAATATTGTGTTCAAGAGTTTGTTGTATTTACGGGTAATTTACGTTTAAACTGTTAGCAAACTTTGAATAACGGGGGCAAATAAAAACCTTTGAGAAAAGTATTTCGATACCCATCACACTCATCCAAATTTCAAAAATTCTTAACCTTTATTTCTTTGTACCCACATATACACCATAAATATAAACATATATATATATATATATATGTTATATTGTTTACTCTGACCCGTCAAACAATTCTTGTTGACCGGCCATTACGTTTTATTGAATTGATGATCATAATGTCCACACTGGCAATAGCCTCTCTAATCCAAATTTTTTAAGATTAATTCAATTTGGTATTAAAATGTGTTCTTCCATATGCACTTGATAATAATACGAACATGACGTCACATAAGTTAAGGATTCCTTTTGAGACGTCATGTTAAACCCAACGATATATTCAACTATATATATATATATATATATATGGATAATAATTATTCAATATAACACAAATGGTCATGGCTGTTCAAATAAAGAAAAAAATGTACTATATAATATATGTGTAATCAACACACAAAAGATAAAATGTAACAACGGTTAGGTTTTAGTCATCTCTTATACACATATGCATGGAATTGACCATTTTTCATTTCTTAAACTCATTAAGCGTTCGTTGAAGAACCTTTCTCCGAATTATACTTGGAATAATAATAATAAAAATAATTTAATCCGTTACTTCAACGTTTCAACAAGACCCTTCTCATGCCAGCTCCGGGGCTATTTTATAAGCCAGTTTCATGCAGCTCTAATTAGGCATATACCCCAAACGCCAATCAAATGCCGAGAATTTACGGTCAATATTCCAAACCTCTGCAAAACAAAATCCAAATATGGGGGGAGAGAAAGTGTCACGCTCCGGAATGCGGGATGTGACGTGGCGGATTAATTAAGTTAATTAAGTAAAATTTTAATTAAAATACAAGTTAAAGAATTTGAATTATTAAGAAATAGTGACAATTTAAAACCCTTTTTAGGCAAATATTATTAATAATTGAACAAATAAGATATAAGCGAAATGAAATAAAATGATAAAGAAAAAGGAAATACGTGTTGGGTCTCACTGGCCCACAACTTGTACACACACATGGAAGCGACAATATTAAATTGCAGCCATAGTCTAAAATAAAGTGAGAGTTAAAGCTATACATGTCTTGATTATTTTATAATCCAAATCACCTATTTGGTTCTTCTACTGCTCGCAGGTCCGGTCAACGGACTTTTCTCAGATCCTAAGCTGAAGTCCACTTAAGAGGGAGAAATATTTTAAAACAAATAAAAAGTGAGCGAAAGGCTCAGTAGGACTATATTTTAAAAACAAATAAATAATTTGAATATAAAATTTATATTTCAAAGAAATAAATAGAAAACAGAGTTAAATAAATAAATCTTTCAAATAAGTCTCATCAAAACAATTTGTCTAGAAATTACCTTTTATCTTTTTCTGGGCAAACCATATTTATATCACCACCGAAGTGGCCTAGCTGGGTTTCGGGACCTGCCCCCAAGGTCGCACGCTATACGACCCGATCTCTGATATGACATCATACCCATATATACCTTTTTATAGTTATTAAAATCTCTTTTTACCAAGTATTTTCATTTATATTCATTATGAGGTTTGTTATGAAAATCTCCTTAGTTTAATGTTTAAGAAAATACTCAATGAAAATCCTTTTGATTCAATCGTTGAAAAAACATATTTTAAAAAAATCCTTTTAAGGCCAAAATCATTTTAAAACTAGGCTACCAAAGAAGGAGTAGAAGTCCTACCTCAACACTCGTGTTGGTGTCCCACACCACAGTCCCGGTCCGCTATACGTTAGCTCTGCAAAACCATGAACAACCTTAGATATATAAACCGGGTCTATCAGTATCTAGCTTAAGATACTCTTCGTTGCTAAACTGTTTCATGGTGTCTTAGTATGCCATTTAAGCTTATAAAATTATACTGTGACGTTAAAATCTCAATCGGAGTTCAAAACGATGAAAACAGGTGAAAAATAACAAATTTTTACTATACTCGGTTGGTCTGTCGATCCCCCTAGTTCGGCCTACCAACAAATCAGGTCCGGTCAGTCGAACTTTTCTAGGTTCAGCCTGCCGGTCAAATGAATCCGGCCTACCGAACACATGAATCTGACCTGTCGAACATGAAGTTCGACCTGTCAAACTGGAAAATTCTAGAATTTTCTAGGCACTAGTTTTGGCCTCCCCAAGCCCAAATCCTCATTTTGACATGTTTTTCTCAATTCTCAGGCATAGTAAAAAATCTATAGAAGATAAAAAAAAACTTTACAAAACACTTTTAGACTAATTTAAACAAGATTTGCACAAAAATTTTGAATATACCAGAAAATAAAAAAAAAATAAAGAAAAATAAAAAATCTTGATTTAAATCCGTTTTTCTTCAAACTAAGCTTGGATTCTAGTTATTTGAAGTTCCTCTAACTTAGATTAAAGGTTTTCTAAGCCTAAACGGACTTAAATTTCAAAACACAAAGAAAATCAAAAAATTGAAAAAGTTTTGAAATTTAAAAACTAACCTCGGATCAAGGCTTTAAATCGGGTTTTTGATCGGCCAAACGCGTTCCCGAGCTTGCAATCTGCTGAATACTGAAGCTTGGGTTTGATTTTTAAATCAAAAATTTTGAGAAAAAGGGAGAAAGAGAGAGAGAAGTGAGAGTGACGAGAGGAAGAGAGGGAAAGAGAGAGAGTGAGAGGCGTGAGTGAAAGAGAGGAAAAGAAAGGGGTTTAAATAAAAGAGGAAATGGGTGGTTTCACTGTGTGAAAATCGTGTGCCACGCACTGTTTTGCAAAATGGGATATTTTTGACATTTGACAAATTATTTTGTTTCAAAATTCAAAATGACAAATAAAAATAATTTAAAGTAATTAAAAATTATTTAAATAATCAAAATAACTTTAATTTAAAAATTTCACAAAACAACCAAATTAAGTTCAAAACATTCATTATGGTACACTAATCTACCATTTTACACACTAATAACATTTAACTAATTTCGGGGCGTTACAGAGAGAGAACAAAATAATGAAAACCCAATAGAAAATCGTTTATAAAGGCCTATATCATGTAAATATATTCATTTTAAGATAGGTAAGCGTATATATTTAGCATGTCATAAGATTTCGATTTGAGAGATCAAGGCACTAATAGACAATTGCAAACTATGTATATAATGTTAGGTGGGGACATATTATTCATGTAAAATAAAGCCTAATTATACAAAAGAATCTAGGTGCAATGGTCTCTCTGCCGTGTTGGCAAAAGAACCGCCGCGAACATAGGCACCATATGAGATCTCGCCACATATGTGTGTGTGTGTGTGTAGAGAGAGAGAGAGCTATGATTAGTCTAGTGGTATTACAACTTAACTTATTTCTGTTCGCAAAATCACATGTCCATGTTTGTGTATATTCTGGGTGCATTCTAATAACGTGGAATTTCGTATTGTTTGATGTAAATTATTATTGCTCTTATTAGAAACACTTGGTCATGTAATCATTTAGAATCTCAAAAAATTCCCTCCTTAATGGCCACTTAACTAATGGTCTTGCTTTATCATTGTATCATATGCAAGTGAGTACCGCTTAATTTGACCATGGAATGGAAAAAATTTCTGAATTATAGTCGAGGGGTTCAATGACCAAAAGATGAAAAAATCTTATTCAAAAAAGTTTCAGGTTTAAATATCATCCCCTTAGGACAGACCTATCACCCATGGACATCCACGATGGGAGTTCAAACCTTGGTGAAATAACCAAAAAATGATAACAAAACAAAACTAATAACAAATCTAAATCGAAATTGAAATCGAAATCAGAATCGGACTCAACGGTAGTGCGTGTAAAAGACGCAAAATACTACTAGAAACACCGAAATGGTAGGAACAATTTGGATCCGTTGTCTTTCCCTACGTTTGTCCAAAACGATAGCATTCTTTACACACAACACACCATTCTTATGTTCTGTTGGTTACTCAACAACAACGGTCCAAGTTACCTTTGAAACAACACTACATTAAAGGCATCATGGAAGCCAAAATATATATATATATATATATGTTCATTTTATCATCACTTGAAGAGAAATGCTACCATTAGTGGATATCACTGCAATCGACTTTCTACCATTGATCTATGCAACTCTCACGCTTGTCTTGCGCAAGTCTGCCATTCGAATGCCAAACAAATTAGATGCTTAGGATGGACTGCAGCACCACATGTTGCAAACAACCTAAAGAAGCACCAGCCGATCAAACCATGCTCAGTCCCAAAACTCATGCTCTGTGACACCAGTTAAAACAAGAGAAGCGAGGTACGAAGGAACAAAGGCTAAAATAGAGCTAATACGATATTATTGTTATTTAACAAACCAATTCCAAGATAAACTGCCTTTCACGAACAAGTGTTTCCCAAACCTTGATTTACTACTCTACAAGTTTAATGTGAGGTCAGTAAATCGAAGAGCGTACTCCTGAATTATTATGTACAAGCCAAATGCCGCCAACTTGCTTTAGCCAAAAACATCGTGATTATTGTCATGGCTATCCCAACCACTCATATAGCACAGTTCCCCCTCAATGTTTCCTATCATGTAAAGCAAATTTGACTAAAATGTAACCAAAGGCGCCAAAATAAAAAATTCTTAAGTTCTAATAATAGGTCCCTTGTACAGCCCTCTCCGAATCACAAAGTTGTCAGGAGGTTGATGTTCTTCTAACCAAGTCACAACGGGGCTTGTCTCTCCATCTAACACAAGGTCACCTTCATTCCGACAGAGAATATATTATATTACAATAAATCAGAATCGAAGAATCACTTAAAAATTAAAGCATCCTTATTATTCAGTGCAAGACTTAGTAGCCGCAACAATCAGCAATGTAAATAAAGCTTTTATTACCAGGTAGATTTTTTCTTGGGGACTTCCGAAAATAGGTGCAATGCCGTCCATTTTCTGCAGAGTAAGGCGGAGATAGGATGTCAAAGATAGCACAGGGAGTTAGAGCTCTGAAACAATGGATGTTGCCTCCGCTCGTCGGATAAAGTATTGTTGCTGGACAGGGAGCTGTCATCTCGGTATCTTTAACAAGCTTTGCCAGTCTTGCTGCAAATTACGTACAACTAGTAGTTTAAATTCAGTAAGGGTTAAGTAATTCACTAATATAGTTCATTTGTTTTTACTTTTTAAAGAGTGAACACAATTAAACACCATGGCATTGACTTTATATTTGCTTATGTTTTTGGGATAGGCAGGTGTGTATAAGGCAGGTGTGTATAAGGTTCATTAAGCAGTGCCTCGGCCTGTTCCATAAATGCTTGTTTGAGCCATTGTTTTGATTTACTATGATGTTTTTTTTGGTTCCCAGCTCTTTGTGATTCCTATAAGCTTTGCTCATGAGTCAATACAAGGAACACAATATTTGACCGTATGCAGAACAAACCAGCTGGTTTATACTAACTTTAGTAAACTAATACTTCAAAAGTTCTTGCTTTTTAATTTTAGTTTTTTTGGCTAATCCAAAAATTTCTGCTTCCAAATAAGTGAATGCGTTCAGGTCACTGTATACTGGCTTTTGCTATGCTCATTTCCAACATGCATGTGATCTCTTCTCTATTTTCCAGGTTTTGTTAACGTTCATAGATGCTGTTCATAGACTGTAGATAAGAGCTTCTTCAGTTCCTGTATTTTTGTAGCCCCATGTTCAAAGGTTACTTAAATCCTTTTGCCCTCAAAACAGCCCTTTAAAAGTATACTTTCAGTAAGGAACAATTATATGGTCTTGACAGATCACCATACGCAATGCAACTTTCATTAAGGACAAATTCTTTGGTTTTTGACAGATTTCAAATGACAAGTTTCCAATGCTGAAGGACATTGTATAAGAAATGGGGGCCAAATTAGACATCCAAAAGAGGATGGAAAAAATGGAATGCTAAATCAGAGGAGAGCAATCTGAGGAACTTCATGGAAACAGGCCCCGTTTCTTTCCATATTCCCCCTAGTTTTCTAATGCCCAAAAGGAAAGGGGATACAACCCTTCAGCCTAACCAGCTGCCATTATTATTCATTTCACTTCATGTCTAATTAAGATAAGTTTATTTGAGAAAAAAGAATTAAAACACAATAGAGTTCAACCCAGGTTTGTGGAGGGCTATGCCAAACTATAACCCCTACATTTTCATTCAAAAAAGAAAAACAAGTAAAACATCAGAAGGAATTAAAAGAATAAAATAAGCAAACAATGAGATGAAGGGTTAGGAAACACACCTTCTAAAGGATCGTTTGGTCTTGGTAAATCAAGCCAGTCATATGAATTAACATATAATGAACCATAAATAAGCTTGCTCAACACGGTCATTCCTGGATGATTATGGAGAGGTATGATTGATGAAGGCGGCATGCAGAAAATTCCTATCTGCAAAATACATGAAAAAGGTTCATTTTCTAGTGAAATGATTTTCCTCAACTCCATGTAGAGCATATACATTGGAAATCAGAGAAACATGATATTCTTTCCCCTTTTTCCTTGAAAACAACCCCAGCATATATATACATAGACGCACATATATGTGTTAATACAAATTCCAACATAAACTTGGACTAAAAGATTCGTTACTTAGGCCTTGTCCTTACAGAGAAACTGTCATCCTCATATAAATGCAAGTATTTGATAGGTGGCAATGTTCGGAGGCCTCCATTACGTTCCTGCACAGTACCTGGCCAATTGCGTACCAACTGTGCCTCCTGTTCGAGACCGACATCAGAAGGCTTAATTTTCTCTGAAACGAAAGTACATATATGGTTAAACAGTGCAAAGCTAGTAACGAAATTGGGTGTCCATAATGACATCATAAAAACTCAGAATGCCACGTGGGATAGGAGATACATTAAATATCACAAATACTTGTAAATTAGAATTCCAGATGGATATAAATCATAAAGACAAAGAAGTAGAAATATTAAGAGTGTAAAAGGTTTAATCTATGTCTTTTAGCTACCTTAAGAATCCAATAAAAAAAGGTTTAACATGTGCACAGCATATTAAGTAACAAGCAGATATCAACGTCTTTAGAAGAGTTGAAGACGCAGCAGGTCAATTTCAGCCTAAACCATAATCCATCAGTTATGTGCGGCATCTAGTTTAAAATGTGGATAATAAGCTACTCTAATGAATGATGTTATCACAAATATGTTGAAAGTCCTAAATACAAGCAATTTAAATGTGTTATTATCATTCCAAATTTCAGTAATACTAAATATGCCCGAAAACACCCTCATGGATTGGAGACCCACAATTTGGGCACGTCAGATAAATTAGATCTTACCAACCCAAGAAATCTCAAAACAACAGTATGGCTGCTGAAGAATATCTCTTAACATGGACAATTATCCAAATATGTTGAAAGTCCTGTATACAGGCAATTTAAATATGTGTTATCTTGATTCCAAATTTCAGCAATACTGCACATGCCCGACAAAACCTTCATGGATTGGAGACCCACAATTTGGTCACGTCAGATAAATTAGATCTTACCAACCAGAGAAATCTCAAAACAACAGTATGGCTACTGAAGAATATCTCTTAACATGGACAATTAACACATAAGTCATAAACAACGCAGCCAATATAAATAATAAGTCAGGAATCCATTTTAACAGCTAAAAGTAATAATAGAAAAGTCTCGATGGGATTGGGATGAATAAAACCATGAAGATCATATAAAATGAAATCTATGACTCAGAAGTTCAGAGATGGATGGGTAGTTTTTCATTCAGCTAACTAGTCCCAACCTATTAGAGCTTCAAGCTAAAGATCCAAAATGGCACCAGAGATGTTAGAAAGAAACTACAAGCAGGCATATAGGTAGAATGAAAATAGGATCTTTAGAAAATGGAAAAAGGAAAGAAGAAATAACAGGGGAATTAGTGATAGTGATCAAAATAAATGGCTAAAACAGAAGAAAAGCCAAAGAAAATAAGCATTATAAAAAAGATTCAGTCACTCAAAGTGCTACATAGAATGTCTCAAAAATAACAATAAGATAACCACTACATAATGTCCATCACGTGGATAAATTACAAGGGGCCTCTACCAGCAATATATTCAAAATGAAGGTGGAGTCTCCAATGCCATTACAATGTAATAGGTGCTTCATGTACGTCCTAGATATAACTAACAGACTAACCATACAAGGTAGTTGGAAACTCCAGATGGAATAGGAATTTAAAGAATCAATGTAGAATATGAACTTTCTAAATATGGAATCGGAATGCAGTGCAAGTAGAAGGCTCTATGATTTATTCTAATGTCAAATCATTTTTTCTACCAAGGAAAGAAGGTACCAATCGTGCGTTAAACATTGTAAATTATCCTTCTTCTGAGGAATTCGTCTACAAAGACCAGAACAATTCCTATTTTTCATTGAGTATCTAACTTAACAACTTAGTGATAATTCATATCAAGCAACTTGAAGAGAAAGCAGCTTTTAAAATGAAAAAAGGGACCTTCCTAACACTCTTATGCACGCCAATTTACCTCCATAAGAAACCATATTGATCAGAGTATTCCAAAAGACTTAGAATGATGCCCCTAACTATGTTGGTAACACATGCACTCATGCTGGTCAACTAAGGAAGCAGGTCACATTCTTGGTGAGTAATGAGAAAACTTTAATGACATGCATACAGAGGCCTAAGACACCAAGATTTCTTCAGACAATTTTCATGATAGTCTGAGGTCAAACACGTTTATGCTTTCTTGAACGTGTTCCTAACTATTATTTGTCATCACCTAACAGCATAATTCAACTCAAGTACACATCAATAAAAACCATAGTTTAAATATAATAGTGAATGAAGGAGAAGACAATTAAAACTGGGGTTTGTACGGAAGTTTGGAGCCTACAATAAAGAGATTTCAAGAACCTTCTTTTAGCTTGTAGCTTATTGATTCCGTGGTATTTAAGCTCAAGTAGTAATTATTTTGATAAAGATCCAATGGTAATTAAGTTTCACTGCTGATTGGTATCAACCAGCTTCTCCTATATTACTGAATTGAAGTAATTGCATACACCAAGTTAACTACAACACAGAGCCATATTAAAGCAAGCATTAAGCTGAAAAATAATGAAAATATTTAGAGAAAAAAAAAGTAAAAGGGGTGTCCATTTCTCCATACCTAACATGGTACGAACCCTCTCAAGGGCGTCTTCAGAGACGGGCCCATTTGGCGAAAACGCAGCTTTGCACGTGTTGTAGAGTCTCTGGATATAATATGGCATGATGCAAAGACGATACCAACTTAACTGAAATGGACAACAGCCCTAATATCAGTGAGCTGATAGCGCCTTCGCAAACTGAAAACCGAAAAAATAACCTTATTTGATTGCGCAGGCAATCAACAAAAGAACTCTTTGGGTGTTAAGCTTATTTTTTTCCTCTTATAACTTCTTCTCTTGCAAGAACAGTCCAACGGCAACAGATCTGCATTGAAATTTTTGGAGTCCCTCCCTCCTAGTCTAGCCTAATATACCTGCTTAACAAAATAAGTGTAGCCCAGTCTATGAATTCTTCATAAAAAAAAAAAAAAAAAGCAACCTTTTTTTTCCATCTCTAATCATAGCAACAAATGAAGTAATCGAAAACACATGTAAGTTCATGCACTATACGAAAACACATGGAAATTTCTTAAAAACGTCTGTTTGATTTTGTTCGTCAATTTTCGCAGCAACCCATTAGGGGATAGAGAAAATTACAACGCGTACTTGAAACAGGAAGACCCATTTCCGGTTCAAAATCGGAGATTCAATACAAGACAACAGAAAAATAGAAAATCGTCAGCTGAATTAGGAAAGACAGGGAAAATTATAGGAAAAGAAGTAATAAATTGGAAGAGAATTAGCGAATTACAAAAGCTAAAAGAACAAACGAATTGGATCAGAACCTGCGATAGCCACAGACGAAGCCGAAACAGAGAGAGAGAGGGAAAAGAAATTGTAGAAGAAATATATGGATGTGGAATGAGGAAAATAGAGATCGAAGGCGAAGAAGAATATAAGAATAGAAGAAAGTAAGAGAAGATCTTCCCCACGTCATTATTACCTTTTTCGGGCCGTTGTTTTTTGGTTTTGGTTTTGGTTTTGGGGCCGCCTTTGCTCCGAGCTCCCCTTCTTGGGGGAGCTAGTTAGGCCTGCCCGTAACTTACAATGCATCATAACAAGTAACGAATTTTAAAAATCATACAACGTGACTCTTTAACTAAATTAAAATTTGCTTTTGTTTTATAAATATTATTTATATGTCAATTTTTTTATTACATATATTGAGATTTTAAAAATACCCTTAGACTTTATCATGTATTTATTTTTTTAACAAATCTCCTTATTTTTCTTATAGTTAAATAGTTGAAAAAATGATATTAGAGAAATATAGATATGCTTAATTAATTACAATGTAACTTAAACAACAACAAAAATTATCTATGTCATCAAATTACTTATTATAGAATTTCAAAAAAATACAAAAAACAATAAAAATGAATATCATTAACTTAATGTAATATTGTTTATATTACTAATCTATAATATTAACACACCCTAGATAATAAGTATTATTATCACTTGAAATTTTAAAAAATAGATGTCATTAAATATTATTATCATTATATATCATTAACTTATTGATATATCAATTATAAAACCTGTTAGGGGTGTGCTTGGCGCTATCTCGAGGACTGCCCACGTACCAGCTTGGTAGATGTGCTCAGCAAAATTTATCAAGAAGACAATCCACAACCTCCTGATATCGGCATTTCCTCCCGAGGTCTCCATAGGCCCCCCACTGGCCGCAACACAAGGTATCGCCTCCTCTGGAAGAATACATGCTCGGGTCGAATTGTCAGAGCCTGCAATCAAGCAGCAACTTACTATAGAAGGTCGACATATAGCCTCATTTCCACCCTCAAATGGGGACCAATCCTCATGTGGGGGTCGCGACACATGTCACCTATACCTTGACAGGTCTTGATGTGACACACAGGTCATGGGTTAAATCCACCTAACACTCAGTTCAAGTAGTAGCCTATAAATAGAGCGCATTTATTACAACTCGAGATAACATGCTCTTTCCCAACTAACTCCACTCTCATACTCTACCGAATAGCTACTTGACTTGAGCGTTGGAGAGCTATTGGCTAGCACCGCACAAGTGCCCCCTTTACCTTTAAAGCGTCCCTCTTCTTGTTACCGGTTCACCCGGACAGGCCAAGATGAGCAAGGAAGAGACATCCAAACACTGTTTTGCAGCCACACGTGATGTTGACAAACAGCAATTAAGTGCTGAATCTTAACATTTTTGCGCAAGAAGGAGAGCGCCTATGCCTTTCCAACATCCAAACTTAACAGCCACACCAACACACTATCCAAACATGGTGACCAGAGGCAATACTCGGGATGAGGGTGCCCAATAAGAAGGGTCGAGTAATGCCTAAAACCGAAACTAAAACCAAAACCAAAACCAAAACAAACCTCAGGAGAGACCCCTAACAACGAGATCCCAGTCAGGCGGCCAGGGCAGAACAAAACAGAGAAGACCTAATCGCTGAGGACCTAATTTGAGAATTGAGCACCGTTTTTCGGCTACTTACTTAGCAGATGACACAACAACAAGCTCAACAACAGCTGCCTCTTGTTCTCCTTCTTCTGGATTGGGAAGACCAGGCTGGAGGTCGAGCAGTGTTGAGTTTTGTTGGATTTTGTGATTCAAATAAGCAGCAAAAAATCAAAATTAATTCCCACAAAACCCTTGCAGGATTCATGCAATTCGATTAGATTGATAAGAAAGTCATAGAATCTTACCAGGATGACAAAATGGGCAAGATTTTTTCACCCAATTCGATTAGATTAAAGCAAAGAGTACACGTCCATTCAATCACTCGACATTCTCAAGCGTTTTATTAATACAAAATTAAGGATGAGTTTGAGAGGATAAAATTGATCAAACGAGAATGGGTGAGAAAATCAATCAGTGAAGCTTCTGGAAGAACACTCGAAGGATTTTCCCACAAATGGTGCCAGATGTTAGAATGAATTTCCAAACACTGATCCTCTTATACATGCTTTACTGATCTCCAATAGAATGACTGGAGCTTTGTCGCCTTTGACTTACCACTAGTTGATATGGAGATGTAACACCCGAGCATTTTTACTACATTAAAAATGCATTAAGTTAAGGATTACATTAAGATAAAAAATACAGTTTAAGAAAAAATACTGTATAATAATATAGAAAAATTATACAGTATTAGAATAACGTAATGTAAGGAAGTAAACTGATAAAGTTATGCAGTATAAAAATTACACTATAAAAGTAATACAGTGTAAGAATTGGATTGTTTAAGGTCATGTAGTATCGAAATTGGGCTGTTTAAGTTAAAGCAGTATATGAATAATACTGCTTAGAGAATATGGAGGAATAAGAAATGTTATGTTTGGCCTCCAAAGGTAAACCAAAGGTAAGCAAAATAGTTTACACAGTCTAAGGATATGAGTTTGCATTGATTTGACTATGACAGGGTAAAAAAAATACTGTGTGGTGAAAAATTATACAATGTAAATTTTTGGGCCTTACAAAATGGACACCCATTGGATTTCTATTGGGCCACCATGCCATGAAAGGTGGCCCAATCACCTTATGCCACATGGTAGCCCACTTACTTACCCATGATCACCCATATGGATAAGAAAGCATTTAATGTTGATTTTTGCCAAAAATCCCACTTCTTCTTCTTCCTCTAGCCACGGCAGCCATAGAAGGACTTTCTCAAAATTTTTCTCAACCCAAATCTTTGCAAAAATAACCCCAATTAAGTTCAAGAGGCAAACTTCAAAGGATTTTATCAAGTTTTAAGGTCAAAACCTTAACTTTTTTCAAGGTTTTTCATGGTTTTTCTTAGGTTAAGGAAGGAAAGTTAATTCAAAGCATTTTTGTGTGAGAAGTGCTTAGGAAAAAGGCTTTAAAGGAGCTCTTGGAGGGTTAGAAACCAAAAGTGCTATTTGGGGTAAGTTTTGAATTTCAAAGTTTTGAAATTATGTGATTTTTAATTTTATTTTTGTTTTTCAAATGTACATGGGCTTTCAAGCAAAGTTTTGCTTAAATCCCATAGATACATGAATTATGGCACGGTGATCTTATGAAAATTTAGGTTTTATTGTGTAAAATGTTAGTTTTTGCAAAAAGTACTATTTTTGTAATTTTAGTACTAATTTTACAAAAATGATGAGTGGGCATGAAAATAATTGAAACAAGAGTTGGAACTGCCCTTGCAAGGGTAGAGATGCTGATTAAAAATGAATTTTTACATAAATGCCTCAAGGACTAAATTGAAAGAAAAAGTTTCTTCTCGATAGATTTAAAAATCAACCAAAAAGTCCCTCTAAAAGTGGGAATTTTGAAAAAGTTAAAACACAAAAGTTGTAGATCTCGACGAAACTGTTAAACATAATTCATCAAAAATCTTAACTGATTATGAGACTTTAATTTTACAAGAATTTGTTGAATTTGGAAAAATTTTTAAAGGGCAAAAATGTCATTTTTTCAAAGGATTTTGAATATGGTACTTTGAGTAAAACTGTTCCTCATGAAAAATGAGGACTAATGGTTTAAAAAGATTATTTTTAGTTCCGGGGACAAAAATGCAAATATTTTTGTATTTTAGGCCAAAACCGTAAATTGTGTAAAAATTAAGTTTTCACTAGGAAATGTTGGTTTCCTACACTGCTGTAGGCAATAAGTATCATAGATGCTAAGTTTTAAAGGAATTAAAGTTTAGGCAAGGAATGAATGAAAGAAAATGAGATTAAGGGCAAAATGGTTATTTTATGAAAAAAGGCCAAAACAAACCCGAAACGCCCGATGTTAAGAAATGTTTCTTAGTGGCAATTTTTTTCCGTATTGTGTAAGTGATGAAATCTTAAAGTTAAGCAATGAGTTTTATTAAGTTAAGAAATGGACGAAAAACCCGTTAGGAGTAAAGTCGTCATTTTTAAGAAAACGGCTAGAACGAAGTCGAACACTCTGATGTAGCATAATGTTCTTAGACAGAATATGTTCCGTGATACATTAAGTAATGAAATCGTCAGTGAGATGGGAAATTTATTTAAGGAATGTTTAAGAACAAAGGTAACCCGGTGGGTTACAAAATTAAGTAAAGACAAAGGTAAACGGATAGTGTACAAGTCAAGTTAAAAGGAAAGAATAGTTAATGTTTATGTTTTATTATCAATCGAGTAGACTGATAAAAAGAAAGTTAATTAATTAGTCAGGTGTCGTATGATCAAGATACAGAAGTCGACTAACAGAAGGAAAATAAATGGGACAGGAACGAAATAGAGAACATTAAAGCTAAAGCCGAGTAGGTTCAGACCTCATTTACAGCATGAAGAAAATAGTTTTCAAATGCTTATATATATGTTTGCAAGTGTGTTTGCAATTGTTATGCAACTTGTTTTTAAAGTATGTTTGCATTTATTATGCAAAAGTTTTAAAGATTCAAAGCAAGATTTGCAATGAATTTGCAACTGTTATGTTTAAAGTCTATTTGCATCTTGATATGCGTAATGTTTTTAAAAGTTCAAGTTAGGATTTTCAATGTAATTGAAGTATGGTTGCATGTGAAATGCACAATGTTTAAAAGTGTACAAATTATGATTTGTAAAATGTGTTTGCATTATATAATGCATCTGTTATGCCATAAGTTGCATTTGTTATGTAATACGTCGCATTTGTTATGCAATAAGTTTTAGAGAACAAGTTAGGATTTACAAAATGTGTTTGCATTTTATGTTGCATTTGTTATGCAATAAGTTGCATTCGTTATGCGATAGATTTTACAATACAAGCTTTGGTTTGCAAGTGTGCTGCATATGATGTGATTGCATTAGATATGTTCACTAAATTTAACAAGAAGGTAACGTATGATAAAAAGAAAGTGTCGTACCAACCTCTTTGTTGTGAGGTAATGAAAGTAAAGTTAAAGTTTGACCTTCAAGGTGTAAGGTACATGACCTCGTGTTCGATGGTCTCAAGTTTTCTGCTAGGGAAGCATCATGTTTATGATCTCATGATTAATGATGTTGGTACGAACACTAAAGTAAAATAAAGAAAGTTCTGGAACGAAGATAGAAAGTTAAAGTAAGATATAAAAAGTTAAGGAACAAAGGATGGAAAGTTAAAGTAAGATAAGGTAGTTAAGGAACAAAGGTAAAAGGTTTAAGCAAGAAAAGAATGTTCATAAGACATTCATAATCGAAAGTTCATAATTGAGCATAAATGGAAACACGTATTTTAGTTTTACTTGTTTTCCTTGTTATGAAATATTTAAATGCTATGAAAAACATTCTAAGGAATGTTTATGTTAAGTGTTTATGAGAACATTTTCATGTTTACAAAAAAAGGTTTATCAATGACGTGTTATGAAAAACGTTATAGAAATGCTTTATAAAAACGTTTATAAGAAATGTTTTAGAAATGTTTTATGAAAAATATTTATGAAATACGTTTATGAAAAATGTTTCAAGCGAAAGGTTTTTATGAGAAAAGTTTGTAAAGCATGTTTTAAATGATTTGTGAGAATATGTTTGAACTTACTGAGTGAAAGCTCATTAAAAGTTCCTTCATGCTGTAGGTAATTTATGGGTGACCAGTAAGACCCGTTAGACGAGCTGGGTGCTGTGGAGGACGGATGCGAGGATTTGGATATGGATACCACCACTGTTTGCTTCTGTTATACAAAGAAAAGGTTTTCTACAATTTAATATAGTGTTTTCAAAGTTTTAAGAAAATCAAAGTTTTAAGAAATGTTTTCAAAAGTTTTAAGATACATTGTACTAAATATGCTATAAAATTTAATTCAGTATTTTTCTTACTAAGTAAGTAAAATTACTGTTTAAGAACGATGTTTAAGAAAGTAAAGTGACTGCCTGAAAAGATAGGTCGTCACAGGAGAGACATTTTAAAGCTTAGCTAAATAGTAATAGATATATTTTTAGAGAAGAAAAATGGAGAGCGTAGTCAAGAAGAGTAAGCTTCAAGTGATATTATTAGGTACTGGTGACGTCCGACGATGTCATTGGTAAACTGAAGACATGACATATTTTGGTGAGACGTATAACATATCCCACTGGGACATGAAACATGTCCTACTAGCTCGGTGGTATAAGAATTTTTCACATTGTATGGCGTACACAAAAATGTCTCAAAAAGTGGTATTTATGGCAATATCCCTTTTTTAAAAGTGTGGATAACTTACATGGGTTGTTTGGTTCTATTTTTGGGAAGTTTTTTCCCATTTCTAAAAACACAAAAAATAAAAAGGTTTCCAAAATAATGTTTGGTTAAAAAATTATGGGAAATAAAAATGAAAACTGTTTTCAAAATACCTAAAACTCTAATTTTCAAAACAAAAAAGTTGTTTTCAATTTTTGTTTTTCTTTTTTCTTTTTTCCCGACCAACCAGCCCCCATTTTCCACCTTCCTCCCACCTGGCCCTAACCATAGCCTAACACTAGTGACGGATCTAGCGATCTTGTCGTGATCTTTGTCACCACTATTAGTCTCATTGAGACCATCTCTGTCACCCCTGCCAAAGCGGCCTCGCCACCAAATCTCCATCAAATCCATCATTGGAGCACTATCGTCGACTGTTAAAGCCCACCCCCTATCATGGAATCTTCGTTGATTGCCACCCAACCACTGGATCTCCATCAATTGTAGCTTCTATCCTTGGAGCGTCGTTAATTCCAACCTTTTGATCTCAAACATTGTCGTCGTTGGTCCACTGTCACTGATATTAAAGAGGGAAAGGACAAAAAAAAAAAAACTTTTTTAGTTAACCCTTTATTTTTATTCATTTATTGATTTGTTCTAATTCCCAAAATCTTCCTTTTGAAAACAATATCAAATGGGCCCATGATTTTCTCTTTTCTCAAAATGTAAAAAGGAAAATTGCACCAAATAACATAATTTTAATTCTTATTGGAAGTAAAAAGCATACTTTTAAAAATATTAAAGTGTATAGCCTTTTTGTAATTTTGTGCTCTTTTAAATACTGAAGTTCTTAATTTTATCCCAACTTCTTCATCTCCTCCAAAAAACACTACATCTACTTTCTCTCTCCTCTCCTTCCTCTCTCCTTCTCTTTTCTCTCCCGCCCTGACAGCAACTCTAGCAACCTCTCAATGACCTCGAGTGACTTTAGCAACCTCAGTAACTCTGACAATGAATCAGGTGCCTTCCCTCTATGATGGCATCTCTCTCCCCTACTTCAACGCCTCTCATTGCAACTCCGACGCTCCTCTTCGCGTGACTCTGGCGATAGCGGTGTGCGCAATTTCAGCCTCATGATCTTTGCTCATCTTTGATTTCTACCTCGCACGATGGCTCCGCGTGATATGGAAATAGAGGAGAGAAAGAGAGAGAAATGGGGAGGGAAATTGAAAGAGAAACGAGGTAGGAAGGAAGAAAAAAAGAAAAAAATTCAAATAATAATTAATTGTTAATTGACAACTCTATGAAAATAGAATCGTTTATGTCCTTAAATGCATATATTTTTGTTATATTCTTGATATTTTTATTTAATTCTATTTAACTGTATTTATTTTTATATATTTGGCTTTTTATTTCATTTCTGTTAATTTGATTTTGTTTGTTTTTATTTTGGTTTATTTTATTTTATTTTATTGAATTTTATTATTATTATTATTCTTAGTAGTATCCTTTTTTTCTCCTCTTTTATGAAGATAAGATGGATGCATTAGGCAACTATTGAAATCTGAAGCTCAAATAAACAAAATTTATCCACTTATGAGGCTAGAAATCAATTCTACTCCCCTTTGAAGCTGTCAGATCACCAAGTGAACTGTCCAGATTGGCACGTGCGAGACACCCATAACAAAGCGTGTTTAGTAGAGCGTAACAAGTGAGGTGAGTATCCCCCCCTCCCCCACGCCAATCCAATGCAGGGCTCTCACTTTGTTTCTCATGCTCCCTTGCAATCAGCTAGTCTTAGCCCGCCACCTAGACCACAAGCCCCAATTCTAGCACGCAGCGAACCCAAACACGCCACGTGGCAGTGTGCCTCCTGCTCGTTTCCACGCCATGTTCCTCCCTAATTTTGTCTTCACTCAGGGTGAGCTTGGAAAGAAGAAGGAAAAAAAAAAAAGAAGAAGGAAAGAAAGGCCCTCGTTTTCTTGGAGCTGAAGAGATCTCCATCGTGGCTGAGAACCCCATCGTTGGGGATTTGAGTTTCAAAGAGAGGTATTAGCCAAAAGATAGGAAAAAGATATATACAAATAAATAGTTATTTTTATTTTTATTTTAGTTTTAGAATTAGGTTTGTATTCTATATTTTTGTTTGGGAATTTTGCGATCTTGGAGAGACAACTTTGCTTCAACAACAACAAAGATTTGGAAATTTGTGGATAAAATTGGAGTTTGCAACACTTTCAAATAGGATTTGTTTTCCAATTTTTTTTTATCTCTTTTGTATTTGTTAATTTGAAATTGTTAGTGCCAAAATTTACAGTGAATTTATGTTCTTGATATTTTTATGTGTTTTTGGCTTTATTTGTGATTATGTACAGCTAACCAGATGTTTGGAAGGGTGGTGGGAACGGTTACTACCACTTTTTCAGTTATAAATAGTGTAAAGCTCTCACATGCTATAGCAACAAAAAAAAAAAAAATCACTATAGTGTAAAAGTCCTCACATGCTACAGTAAAAGTGGTTCTAACTAACGGTTCTCACCACCCTTTCAAACACCCTATAAATTTCTTAGTTTAGAAGGCTATGGCCCCAAGTTGAACTTATGATTGATTATTGACTTGGATTAATGCAAGTTGATTTTCATTTTCTATTTGTTTGTTTTTCCTTAAATGTAATACCTCTAATTTTATGATCACCAATTAGTTGATTTTGCATTTAGGGTTAGCGTTTAGGAAAGGAGGGATCTAAATATGAGTTTAAGAAATACAACCTACAAAATTATATTGAGAGACCTATAATTTTCTTTATGGCCAATTAGTAGAACGTGCATAATAAACCCTTAATAATTAGTTTTGAATAGGGATATTAGAATTAATTATTTTAGATATTCTTCAATTGAGTAATTAGGAAAGGAAAAACTAAGATACATGAGTGTTCCATGTTAATAAATCGGAGACATTAATTTGTCAATTATCAATCATAATGGAACTTGGTGAATTAATGCCTCTAGCCACGTTTTTGTCATCATTTATTTTTATTTTAGTTTCTAGTTTCAAGTTTTAGTTTTTATTTTATTTTTTTTATTTTTGTTATATTTTAATTTTGGTTGTTTAAATTATTATAAAGTCTTATCTAATTTTGGTATTTAACTAAAATTGAGCACAATTCTCATGGGTACACTTTATTACTCGCAACCGTGTATACTTGTACTTGTAATATTAATAATTAAATTGAGGTTATTTTTGTAATTAAACTAGTTAATAAATGAACATTTATGTTTTTTGACATATTTATTAACTTCTTTTAAACTTGGATTATTAAAAGAGAAAGCTATATGATATGCCCTATTGTAGACACTCTTTATTAAGATTGCTCTCTTTTTTTTAACTTTTCAAAATTGTCCTTTGATTGTTTAGTTTTTTAATTTGATTTATAATTTGAAATTTTTGTTCCTAATTTTAAACCACATCAGAAAAAGAAGAAAAACCGAACCCCCTTTTCTCACTCCCTCTTTCACACTCTTTTTTTTTTTTTTTTTGGACTTTCTAACTTTTCGATGGGGACTAATATTTGGAAGTCTCAACTTTTTGTTTTTATAAAAAAAATTAAGCAAATGATTCATAAAGCTACTTTTTATTCAGTTTTTTATTTTTAAGATAAATGATTAAACTTTTTAAAAATTAAAGAAATGATCAGTTTTTAAGGTCACTACATCAATATTAACTATAGTTTGTTATTGACTAACTAATGGGGTGTTTGGAAGGTGGTGGGAACCAGTGGTGAGAACCACTTTTACTGTAGCATGTGAGAGTTTTACATTGTGGCAATTTTTTTTTATTGTTACTGTAACATGTGAAAACTTTATATTGTTCATAACTGAGTTTGTGGTGGGAATCACAGTTCCCACCACTTTGCCAAACATCCGGTAATAATTTATCATTAATAAATTGACAAATTCCACTTCCCCTCTTTTCCTTCACTGTCCTCTCTCTTCTTTACTCCCATCTCCGTCTCTTCTCCACCCTGTCGTTGCTTACACCATTGTCATTGTTGAAGTTCGACGATCATCGAAGTTGGCGCTGATCTAGTGGAGACCCAAGGAGCAAGGGCCGAGACGTCGGTTAAATTAGAGAACTCGGACTTAGACGAACTCACACGGAGGCAAAGACTGCGACAATGGCGGCACGGTCCAACTCAAGGCGGTGAGATCGTGACACCGAGCAAGATACTGACCATGGAAAAGCCAGGTCTACCATAATATTGTGAGCACTTGAGCTATAACGAGATCAAAGTTCTTATTCCCAAATCTAACAATTAATTTGAGATCTGCTTATTGGAGTTTGCTGCCGACGATCAGATCCCGCTACTGCCGAACCTGCTCGAGACTTGCCAAATCGGATCTACTCAAATCCTGCTGTTGCCAATCTTTTTGCCTTAAGTGCTGCCACAACCTACATGAAACTTGCTAGAAGATCGTCAAAATCTCATCTGAGCAGGATTCGACGGCGGTTCGAGACTCGCTGGTAGTTGTTCTCATCGTTTGCCGCTACAACCTGAATGTCTGATATGTAGTTATGAGCAAGAGGAAATAGCTGATGGTTAAATTGAGTTTTAATTTTTAATTTTTCTTTTTTCATGTTTCTTTTTTTTTTGGCCTTTTTGTAATGAATTGAACTCTTTGGACAAAGCTGAAGACGTTCAATTTAATTAAAATCTAACGGGTTTTGTGACTGAATTTGATCGATTCTAGTGAGTTTTGAGACAAAATGTGAAGGTTATCGGGGTTTTGGGATAGAATTGTACAAGTTTTGCTCTAACATCTTACATAAGAGAGGATAAAAAAGAGGGTAATTTGAAGTTTTAATAAATTATTTTATCGATAGTATTTTTTAAGAGAGTAAAAAGGCAATTTAAATAAATATTTTATTGGAAAACATTTTTAATAATTTGGAGCATTTGAAGATATTTGTGTCTTTTTTCCTAATTTTTGTTGCATTATAAATTTGGTCTATTACATCCAATCTCGGGGTGATTTGATAAGTAGTCCGGCCAAAATTTTTTTTTGGCAAATGTCCTCTTTTTTTTTTTTTGGTTTTTTGGCATAAAAAAATTAGCATTTTGAGCATCAAAACAGTTCCAGTTTTTTTTTTTTTTTACCTTGGTTGGATTCCTCTCTTCAATACAGTCCTTTTTCTATTTTCTTTGAAAAAAATTAAGACAATTTTAATGCTTAAAAAAAAATATTTTTTTAATAAAAAAAAAAATCATCTACTTAATTTTAAATTTTCTTAACTCTTTTTTTCAAATTTTCCCTCCAAGTCTCATCTAAAGTTGGCTTGAAGCATTCCAATCGTTAACGGGCCGAAAACCCAGGAGTGAGCTAAGTACTCCTTGGCCCAGAACCTTTAAAAATTCAATTTTGAAAAGGCCGAAAAAAAAAACAAAAAATCGCAATTCTCGAAGGGCTATATAAGATCCAATCAGTCGAAGGGGTCTATGAGATCCAATCAGGCGTGCAGACCAAGCTAACAGAAGTCAGCAAATCCCCAAATTCCACCTCCGTAAAACAAAAAGCCCTAGCTCCAAAAGTTTCAACGACTCTCAGAGAGAGAAATGGCAGGAATTGGCCATATCACCCAGGACTGGGAACCTGTTGTCATCAGGAAGAAGGCACCCAACGCCGCCGCCAAGAAGGACGAGAAAGCCGTCAACGCCGCTCGCCGCGCCGGCGCTGAGATTGAAACCGTCAAGAAATGTTTGTTCTCCTTTCTCTCTTCCCTCCATGATTTTTATTCCATTTCCTAGTTTCTTTCTTTCTTTTTTTTAATTATGGGAAAGAAGAAAATCTGTAGTGATATTTTATGTCCTCGAGAAATTAATCATCCAATGGATTGGATTTTGAACCCTAGCAGGAAAAGAAAAAGAAAATCGGACTTGTGGTTCTATTTTGATCTGTAATCTTTTGAATCTTTTATTTTTAGCAACCATATTCTTGTTTACCATTCTGAATCGATAAATTGTGATCCATTTCGAAATTAGTATTCTGTTTTTAGTTATTCATATTGTATCGGGATATAACTTTTTTTTGGTTTTCTTTTTGCTTTTCTTTTGTTTTTGTTTTTGTTTTGCTTTGTTTTGTTTTGTTTTTTGGGTATGTGATCGTAGATACCAGGAAACAAAACCACATATGAATACTAACTCAGCTCTATTATAGAGTTTTATTTCACTATGTTTTATCAGTCATTTATGGTTTGTTTGGTGCGTGAGTTCAGAAGGGTGTTGTTTAGAATTTTATTGTTTGAACAGTAGGTTTTAAACTGTATGGTTTAAATGGTGGTTTTGAATTAGTGTTTAGAACATATTTAAAATGAGAATAAAACATCATATTAAGTTTAAAATGAGAATTGGTGTTTGAAAAATTATAATTTATAAAAGAAAAACAAGAATGAGAATGGTTTTTTATTGTAGAAAAGGGTTTAAACCGTGTGAATTTGAAAGGGTCAAAGTTTGGATTTTTGGGATTTTGGTGGTTTTAAATCGCCTCCATAGTTTGAATTAACCTTAGTTATTACTCTATCAAATACCAGTTTGAACCTCCTTTTTGGTTTGAATTGCCTTAAATGGTTTTGAACCTATGGTACCAAAGGCCTATTATTTTTTTTTCTTTTATTTTTATTTTAATTTTTTTAGCGAGGCCAAGAAGCCTTATTAAGATAAAAAGAGGATAAAATGGTAGGCTATTTGAAGAAGTATAGGGCGCCAGATTATCTGGTCCATATGCAGTACTGTGGCTTCTGAAATCTTTGGAGGAGATATTTTGTTATTTTTGTGGGCATTTTCTGTTGCTTTGCGTTACTTTGTTGATTATAATTTTTTCTCATGCTAATTTGCTAGGATTTTCCAATTCGAATTCTGATTTTTCTTTTTATCTTTTGGTTCAAACAGCTACTGCAGGGACTAACAAAGCTGCTTCTAGTAGCACAACGTTAAACACAAGGAAACTTGATGATGAAACAGAAAACCTTTCTCGTGAGTCCTCCTGACTTTCCTTACCATCCATAACTGGTAGTTTTCTATGTTACTCTTCATGGATGTTAATCATTGGTCTTTTGTGTTTTGCATGTATGTTCAGGGCATCTGTCATGAATGGTTTAAAGACTCTGCCATTTGTGAAATTTACGTAGTTTTGTTTTCTTTTCTAGCGTAGAAATGGTTTTACTTTCTTCTAATGGGGTTTAAAATGTAGTTTTTATCATGTTATTATAGGTCTTAGAAGCTCCAAAATCACATTCATGTCATAATTTAGATGTTGTCTGTAACTTACGTATTGAGCTTGGAGTTCATGTGTCAATTTAACTATACTTCAGTTTTTCCTTTATCATCTTGTGTGTCCCATATTTCTGTTTGTATTTCCCTTTTGCCTCCTTTTTTTCTAGTCTTTCTTTGCTCTCGATCATTGACATATACATGGAGTGGTTTATTAATAGTACAGGTTAAGTTGAATAATTCCGTGTTAGCAATTCTGAAGTGGAGATATGTGGAATCACGAGCTTCTTGGTCTTTCAACCAATTTTTTCATTATTTTAACTTTTATTATGAGTGATGTTGAGGTGCTTCTTCCTTGTTTATTAGTGCAATTCACCTTTGTAGGTGATGTGGATTTTTGGTTTGAGGAATAGTATGAACTATTGATCTGAGATAGAGTAGAATATATGATGAACGAGTAAGGTATGATAAATGAAGTGTTGGTTTGCTTGAAGCTTAAAGAAAGGTTAAATATTTCAGTGCTTGCACAAGGAAATTGCTCATGGTATATATGACTATGTAACCGTTGTTATTAGTATTCACTATTCACCTAGACGTGCTTGTATGCTTTGTTCATCTAGTGGAGCTAAACAATGTGTCATTGGCCTGCCCTAAGGAACACGCTTCTTATATCTGTAAAAGTTAGCTACTTGTAGTTATTCTATTGCCAAAATACAATACTAGTGAGGATGTGATGATCCTTTCAGCATGTGATGCATTTCTTTTTGCTCCTCTTTTCTGTACCACTCTGTTCACTCTTAACTTATAATTGCTTCTTTTTGTAATTAGTTTGCTCTTTTTTCTTTTTAGGCATTAAAGGTAAAGGTATTTTTCATAAATCATAACTATATATTTGGTGCTTCATCATGTATATTTATTTGATTTCAAATCCAGATGACCGTGTATCAACTGAGCTCAAGAAAGCTATTATGCAAGCCAGGATGGAGAAGAAACTCAGCCAGTCTCAACTTGCTCAAGTATGACTTTTATCTATTTCTCTCTACAGTATTTATATTTTGTTTTGCCATGCATATTAACTTCTTAGTTGGAATATGCTTGCTTTGCTTTCTTTTCTTTGGCAGATGATTAATGAGAAACCCCAAGTGATCCAGGAGTATGAATCGGGGAAGGCTATTCCAAATCAGCAGATAATTACGAAGCTGGAGAGAGCTCTTGGAATGAAACTACGTGGAAAGAAATAATGAATCCCTTAAACTTAACAGGGGAAGCCTTATGTTCTGGTTGGTCTAATTTTGAATTAAGTGTCACGCATGAATGTGTAGTGGCTAGTCTTCCCAAAGTCTAAATATGCGTTATGTGCAGAAACTTGTGTTTTGTAAGAAAGGTCTTCTAAATTGCTCGTGTGATAAGTCAATCGTTTATGTTGGAAAACTAGTGTTGACATCTTCAGTCCTTCTAGTGCTTTCCTCTGTTCGTCACAAACAAGAGCGTTATGTGTTTGAGCGTTTGCAGTACAAAGTATACATTGTAAATTCAGTTGCAGCTTATGTTCATAGGCATATGTCTCACCATGTTTGTCTTGGCGAGGCTTCGCTTGTGCTCCGTTGTTGGTTTCCTTTGTCTGTTTCTACTATTTTATTTCGGCTCTATTGATTTGTATTTCCTTCTAATATCCATCTCATTTTTACTTGGGTGCTGGTAAGGTTTTCGAGGAAAAGAGCAGGGTTATTTAGCCTAGCCCCTTCAAACACAAGCGGCAGGGCCATAGCTCTATTGGGCTAAACAACATTTTTCCAAGGAAAATGGGCTGCCGCATAAAGAACAGTTGGAGGGGGCAATGTTGGTGCTGAGCACTATATATTATAGAAAGTGAGTCTTGTTGCTTGGCGTTCATTTGTAAATCTGGTGGCGTGTTCCCAAGTTTTTGTGTGTGTGTGGGTGTACATATGTTTGTGTAAATGGTGTTGTCTACTCTAGTTGACTGTTTGACTCTTGTTTTTTAACTTCTCTGTACTTAGTGCAGTGGCAACTCTGGTTTAATTATGGTTGCTAATATGGTACTGAGGCCTCTTGGAATCCTCCTATGAAATTAGATTACGAACAGGTAAGAAATAAAAAAAAAGAGTAAATAGCTTGGTTGGTTTTTGATCTTTTTTAAAAGTTGTAATTTAATCCTTATTATTTTTATTTATTTAGGTGTCGTTAAAAAAAGGTGTGATTTGTTCCTGCCATTTAATTTTGGACATAAAGAATTGGACTTTATTTACTTAATCAAATTTACCAAGCTATCCCTTTAAAAAAATTAATACATTAAAAAAAGGACTTTATTTTATTTTTTTTTAATTTGTCTTTTCACTCTCCCCCCTCGTCTCTCACACTCTCTCCCCATCTCCTCCTTTCTCTACCATAAACCAAACACAACAATTAACCCCCCTCTTGGTGAGTACTCGTCGCGCTGCTTTGTTGTTCCCCCACCCTGAGAACCTTTCCCTTGCCCTTACCCCGCCACGGCTAGTCCTAGCATTAAGCTGTTGTTGCACCACATGAGCTCTTTCCCTCACCTTCACCCTCACCTAGCGATGGCCAATCTTGACATGACGTCACTGTTGCCCCACACGAACCCTTGCTCTCACCACGTGGTGATTTTGGCTGTGGGCAGAGCTGAAAAGGCAGAGACGATGTTTCTGCTTCATTGTTTGGTTGGGGACACTGGGTTTTGGTATGCGGATGATTCTAAGGCAAATGTAACTCTCAGTGATGGCGGTCAAGCTGTAGAGAGGGACGCTACGATGGGAAATATCACCGCTGTTTGGCCTGGATCGACGGAAGTTCACGGCGAGCGAGGGGCAAAGAGTTGGAAGCTTCGAAGAACAGACGATGGCGACCTTTTTTGAAGGGTCGATGATAGCAGAGTCGGTGGCACGTGGCGGGTGGATGGAGGAAGGTCGGCAGGGGGAGTTCGAGGGGTGGGGTGTTTGTGGTGTTCCATTGGTTTGCTCTAATTGTAATGTTAGGTTTTTTGTTTTGTTTTGTTTTATTTTTTTGCTTTTTTTTTTACATTTTAAATTTAATTTTTTTTAAAGAAATATGTTTTGATTTTAATTTCTTCAAAGCAGACTAGGTATTTTACTAAAATGCTTTTACTAAAATAATCAAAACATTTTGTAACAGTCAAACTTAACAATTAGGATCAAATCACATATTTTTGATAAGGTTAGATCTAAATAAATCAAAAAAGTTTGGTGACTAGATTGTACCTCTTGGAATATGTTTAGGACTAAGCAAGTTATTTACACAAAAAAAAAGAAGAAGCTAAACATAAAATGAAAATTAGAGTTAATTTCATTTGTGCTCTTGAACTCTGCCGTTGCTCATGGCAGGAAGGCATCTTCAACGACGGAGATACATGGATACATCGTAATGTTGATCGAATACTTATAGTCGTTGTTCATTCTTGTTTTCATATTAATCTTATTGGATTTCCTTTGTCTTCTTTCGTTTTTCTTCCACACCTAAATATTTATCATTCTTTTCATAGAATTGTTGTCCAGAGCGCTGTTCCAATATATTGACCTGCGCTCATTGAAAACGTGCAATATTTCTTGCAAAAGAATTGATTCTGTATAGAATACTGGCCACACAAAACTTATCCATTAATCTTGTTGGATTTCCTTTGTCTTCTTTCGATTTTCTTCCCTCATCTTTTTACTCCTGTGTCAGTCATGGCATTAACATTTACTTGTAAATGGCGTACGAAAGTAGGTCTCCCTTTTTTTCATATAACTTGTGTTTATACTTGCCAAAAACTTAATCAACTCTATTAATTTATCAAGAGATTAATATTTATTTGCAGTGGTTGATCTTTAATATAATTAAGAAATTTAACCCATTAGGTTCATTACTTTGTCAGGAGATATATATTTGTTTGCCCACGTTAATTTAGAACTTGAGTTCACTTTCTAAGAATTTACAGTTTACACAGGTCATATAAGTATTCTATAAATAATAAAATAAAAATCGTAGCTATTATATATGGTTATTTAACCAAATTAGAATGTAGTATTTGACATTAATAACCAGGTTAGAAAGTACAATCCTTCTTGTCTAAACACTACATTGTGTCATATGTTACAATCAGAGGCCGAGCTGTTTTGAGATGAGGGTGGCTGCCTTCTTAAGCCCAATGGCTCTTTTTACTTTTGCTCCTTTAAAAATATTTTTTACTATTTTTTTTTCACAGCTTTACACTTGCCATTTCTTTCCTTAAAATCTTATAAATTGCACTATAAAGATAGAATTTTTAATATATTTTAATTATATCTCAAGTTTTTGCTTTTAAACATACTGATATTTCAAACTTAAAACTCTAAGCAAATCAAATATTATCTATAGTCTTGTGAATACTTATATTTTGGACTCAGAGTTCTAAAAAAATGAATTAAACTCTATTATGTGCATAGTTCATTTAGAAGAGCAAAATTGATAAAATGAAGTAAAATAAGGATAGAATTAAAAGAAAATATTTAGTTCAAAATTTTTGTTCTACTATCTCCTCTGAAATTTTTTGTGGCCCTACCACTTATTATGACAATGATGTATACATAGTAGGAACTTTTTTTTTTTGATTGAATACATAGTATAATACGTAGTATTGCTTTTTATAAGTACAGGCGTGATGCATATGAAGTTCCAAAGAAAAAAAAGTCACCTGGCCTCTGTAGAAGGCAAACAAGATAAAACCGTATCTGCAGCCACTCCCTAGCCCACGTAGGAACATCTTATCCCAATTCCTAAATATCCAATAAATCCCTTTAAACATTTTTCCATCCGTTTCAACCACTCCTTTCAATTTCTTGCTAACAATGTCGACCACAAAATCCGAACCAACATGGGAAGAGCTCCTCGGAGCCAACAACTGGGACGGCCTTCTCGACCCCCTCGATCTCGCTCTCCGGAACCTCATCCTCCGTTGCGGCGACTTCTGCCAAGTCACCTACGACGCCTTCAACTCCGACCAGAACTCCAAGTACTGCGGCGCCAGCCGCTACGGCAAGTCCTCCATCTTCCACAGAGTGTTCCTCCCCAACGCCTCCTCCTATGATGCCGTCTTCTTCCTCTATGCCACCGCCCGCATCAGCCTCCCCGAGGCCCTCATTCTCCACTCCAGCTCCCGCGACTCCTGGGACCGCGAGTCCAACTGGATAGGCTACATCGCTGTCACCACCGACCGCGCCAGCAGATCCCTCGGCCGGAGAGAGATCTACGTTGCTTGGCGCGGCACGATAAGGGATTACGAGTGGATCAACGTCTTAGGGGCCGACAAGGACTCCGCCAAGCCTTTGCTTAATGGAGAAAACGGTACTGATGATGACGCTAAAGTCATGAGGGGCTGGCTTACTATTTACACCTCCGATAATCCCGATTCGCCCTTCGTGAAAACAAGCGCGAGAGTTCAACTCCAGACTAGAATCAAAGAACTTATGGAGAAATACGTGAAATACGAAAAGGTCAGCGTGGTTTTATGCGGACACAGTCTCGGCGCGGCCCTGGCGATTCTGAGCGGTTTCGATCTGGTCGAAAACGGCATCGTCCCGGAGAGTGTTCCGGTCACGGCATTCGTGTTCGGGTGTCCGCAAGTAGGGAACAAGGAGTTCAAGGAGAGAGCGGAGAAGCGCCGGAACCTCAAGATTCTCCACACGAAGAATGCTATCGACCTGATACCGTTGTACCCGGGGCCATTGTCGCCGGGGTACGTGGACATGGGGACGGAGCTGGTGATCGATACAAGGAAGTCGCCGCATCTGGACAAGTCGCAGTATCCGGGGGACTGGCACAACTTGCAGGCGATGTTGCACGTGGTTGCAGGGTGGAATGGGGAGGATAAGGAGTTCGAGATGAAGGTGAACAGGAGCTTTGCGCTGGTGAACAAGTCGAGTGGGTTTTTAAAAGACGATTACTTGGTGCCCGACTCGTGGTGGGCGGAGAAGAACAAAGGGATGATTCTGGATGAGACTACTGGGGACTGGTTTTTGGCTCCGCCGGATGAGGAGGATTTGCCTGTCCCAGAGATTTGACGTATTTTTTAGATAAGTAGTATATTTCTTCCAATAAAATCCTGCTTAAAATATGAAATAGTGGTGTTATGGTACGTGTATAATTTTGATTAGCTTTGTACGAACCTTTATGTATTGCTTGTTAAAACAAAATTGTGATGAAAACCATCATCACCCAGGATCATTCATGTCAAATCATCAAGAATATCGATAAGATGTGGAAGCTAACCTGAATCCATTGTTGAATGTGATTCTTGAGTCTTTTGGTTGAGGATCTTCTAAGTCTGGTACGTAAATCCTCCTTTCAGAATGCTCTGTGATTTCTCTGTAGATAGAGAACAGAAAAATAATGTACGTACCGACTTGGGGACCATAACCCCTTTATATAATTGCCAAACCCTAGCAATTATCCTTAATTACCAATTTAGCCCATCATAAAATTAGTAATTACCCTTTTGGTTTCTACACATAGGAGGCCCACACTTAATGATGCATTAAAAGCCCAAAGCCCAAATTTGATCACTTTTAATTGGGCAACCTTATCTGATAGCCTTTAATTCATATTTATTTAATATATTAGCCCATATTTGGATTTTGATCCAACAATCTCCCACTTGGGCTATATATGAAACTTTACAAATATGAATTACACCTTATGAGCTCATGAATTTTGCTATCAAAACCTTATGCATCTCAACAATCTTGTCCATTAACCACATCAATATAGGACCAAAGCGACCTTCGTTACATATGTCGTAACTAGACCCA
>CAMOHE010029913.1:0-35280 GCA_946598075.1 Artocarpus hirsutus | reverse complement strand
ACAATTGTCATTATTATTATTGTCATTATAACAATAATAGTAAACTTTCCATAATTATTAATGTGTATAATAATTAACTATACACATTCAAAACATTGAAATTCTTGCATTCTTGAACTTGGTGCTCACCATTTTTAATTTATGGCATGGAGCTCATGATCACTATTGATCTGGGTTTCTCTTACTGAACTGTTATCATATAGGAATTTTCCACATGATCATAGTACGTTGGAAATTCCACTTTTGCCAAATAACATTGTCTTTTTGGCTCATGCATAAAATAAATAAATCATGAATTCTTGGTTTAGCACATTAAATAATTATTTTTAATTATTTTAATGTACTATCATAACATTACATTATTACATGTTTCATAAATAAAGCACATAATTTTGTGCATTCATAACATTAATTATTTCTAAGGTCTTACAGCTATTAAGACCTTTAAATATGCGTGTTAATAAATGCTAAACTTGTACTTTCTTAAGTACTTAGCTAAGTCATGAGGGACAAACCCTCAATTAATTATAGTTATTAACGTTTGAATTTTTCGGGTCATTACATATGTGATGTGCACTACATGATTGATGAAAATCCTCTATGACCATCATAGCAATTATTTATATTTTTTGTTGCTTAAAACTCACTAGCAATCAGGGCCTTATATTTATGGATAATATATAGGATTGGCCATCCCATGGGCAATTAGAAATTCTGGTAATTTTTTTTTATTGATGACCGATCTTCCACAATGGTTTTTACCAAAAACTGTCTTGGAATTATATCTTACACGATGGTTTTTATAAAAACCATTATGGAAGGTAGAAATTAACCAAGATTATATGATGGTTTTCATTGAAAACCATCATAGAATCTACACATTTCTCAAGGGCAATCCATGATGTTAAAAAATCGTCATGGAAAGTCTCTTTGGTACCACGACGAATGATTTCATGATGGTTTTTTTACCGTCATAAATGCTTTACATGACGATTTAAAACCGTCATGTAATTCTCAATTTTTACTAGTGAGTGAATGAGAACAATCTTGAAGAAGCTATGAACAACCAAACACTACTAGACTATGGGATTTGTTGTTACTAAAGCACTTTTGGGAATTAGGTGGCTTGCAATACAAGCCAACAAATTCAACATTAAGCCACCTATTATTCAAATGGTGTAATCAAACCATTTTGATGGCCTGCCTAATGATGATCCCAATGCCTACAGAGGCAACTTCCTTAAAATCTTCAACACGTTAAAAAACAATGGTGTTTCTAATGATGCTATTAGATTGAGATTGTTTCCATTCTTACTAGTATACAAAGCTTAAAGTTGGCTGAATTCTCTACCGCTAGGAACCATTACTATTTCAGATGCCTTAGCCTAAAAGCTTCTAGCAAAGTTCTTCACGCCTGTAAAAATAGCCAAGATACAAAATGCTAAGAATGAATCACTTTATAAGGCTTAAGAAAGGTACAAGGAATGTTAAGAAGATTCTCACATCATGGATCACCTGATTGGCAACAAGTGCACACCTTTTACACTAGATTGTGTGATACAACGAGAACCCTTATAGATGCAGCAACAAATAGGGCATTTATGAGTGAGGCTTATGAGCTACTAGAAGATATGACTCCTAATGCATATCAGTGGCCAAAAGAATGGTCTGCACCAAAGAAAGCCTTCGAAGTCTAGGAAGTGGATGCTCTCACTACACATTCTACTTAAGTTGCCACATTATCTAAGCAGTTGGGCTCATTATCCGTTAATGCCATACACACTTTAGCTGATGTATACAAGCTATGTAATAAAACTTGTGCAAGTATTGTTTGTTAAGTTGGTGATCCATTTGCTTTTCCCTCGCTTGAATAAGCTCACTTTTTTGGAGATTTTAATCGGCAACAGAACAATTCTTTATCCAACACATATAACCCAGGACGACAAAATCACCAAAATATTTCATGGAAGAACTATCAAAATGTGGTGAAGCCAACTCTTGCTTTTCAACGTCGACCAAATAAAGGTGTCATTGGAAGATGCTCTTGCTTAACTTACCATGAATACAAATCAATTTATGACAAAGACTAGTGCCACACTTTAGAGACAAGAGAGAGCTATTTAGAGTCAAGCAATGTCTATCAGAAAGCGGGTTAATTTGCTGATTTTGAGCTTTAGCCAATCTTGGCCCTATATTTTGATTTGGGATTTGGCCCTATATTTTGATTTGATGGCCCCAAATGGAAGCTAATTTATGCCCTCTCCTAAAGAGCCTCTAGTTTTTTGGGGAGAAGGCACACATTTCTAAGAGAATTTGGCTGACTCCAAAGAAGAAATAAGGAAAAGAAAAGAAAAATATTTCTTTTTTATGTTAGGATTTTAGTTCTAATTTTTAGAGATTTAGGTTTTCTTTTCAATAAATCATCATGACAGAGCATTTGGATATCAAGAAGTTGGAGAGAAGGAGGAGGAGAAGAAGAAGAAGAAGAAAAGCTAGGAGCATGTGACAACTCCCAAATGGGTTTTTTATCCTCATTCTCTTCTTTGCATTTTTGTAGTTTGTAAATGTTGAATCTTTGATGTAACTTTAGTTTTAGTTTTGGAGTAGTTACTTTTCTAGAGCTTTGATTTTGCTTAATTGTGAACTTTTGATTTTTTTTAAGTGCTTTTTCATGGTTTATTTTTGTTGTCCCACTCTTAATCCTTCTAGTTTATTTGGCCAATGAATTAAATGATTTTGATAAATGAGATTTGACACTCGAGAGAGATAATTTTACACATCTGAATTGGATAAAACAACATAGGTTTTTAGAGTTTGGGCGGCCTAAAATGCCTTCGTAGTCATTAGAACAACTAGAGCTTAATGAATTTTACTTACATGGTTTCTAATCAGGATATTGGAATCAGTTTTTGAGCATATTATCCAATTTAATGCTCAAGTGAGATAATTGAGTTAATTAAGAGGTTTTGAACTAATTAATCATGAGATTCATTTAATAATAAAATTAATACATATTAATTACAGTGAGGTTAATGCTTTAATAATTTTAGTTATTTGTTTTCGTTATTTTATTTCATTTCCTTAGCCATTTTTATTAGTTTCATTTAGTTGTTTCTTTATTCAATCATCCAAATGATCTTACAGCTAATGAATTTTGGTACTTAACAAGAACTAAACACAATGCTCATGGGATCGACATTCATACTCGGATACACTTACTTGTATGGCCTGTATACTTACAGATCTTGCAACAAGTTTTTTGGCACCGTTGCTAGGGATTGTTGTTTCATTTTGATTAATATAGTTACCAATTAGTTCTATGATTAATTTGGATATTTTAATCTAATTTTGTTTTATTTTTTTATCATTGACTTTTGTTTTAGGGTCTTGTTTGAGGTACTTGGAGATGCATCATCTATAAGTCATTTCAATCTTTGTTCAACAAGATTTAGAGTCATTTTATAGTATTTGGTGGAGATTCAAAGCATTACTCCTGAGGTTCCCATGTCATTATATGTCAAAGGAGGGTCCACTTCACATTTTCCTTCTTGGCATAAGCAACATATCAAGAAACATGGCGGAATGTAAAAATGGTATCACCACTCTCTACTAGCTATCTATTGATGAGGTCTACTACATATTGGAAGATGTGGCAGAGTATCATTATTGGGATTTGAATTGTTCACGGAACAACTATGGTTGAGAGAGCAATTCCAATGTGATCGAGCCACGAGTTGGCACCCCACCTGAAGAAGTGATACTGACATTAGAAGAGGAACTTAGATAATGCAACTCAATCAATTGAAGGGTAATGCTAATCACTTGACAATTGACCAACATATGCAAATCAATGATATATAAATCCAAGCTGGACATATTGTCAATACAATTGTCGAGTTGAAACAATGAATGATGCCCACACATTTGAAGTTACACCAAGAGAGGAACCCATGCCATGAGAGGAGCACTTGAAGATATTTGATAATGATTCTCTAAAGTTTGAAGATTATTTTTATAATCTATAATCGAAATAAAGTAAAATATTTCTGGTTTTTTTTTAATGAAAATCATATATCATTGTACCATTTCACAGTTTAGGGGTTTTTTTTTTAACTCAAAATCTTCATGATTTTGTTTCCTATTCATGTTAAAGTATTTTTTTTTTCATTTTAGAATTTGATTGAAGAACAATGACATTTTTTTCATAAGTATTATGCTTTGTTTTTTGGAATTTTTTTGGTCATTTCTTTTTGCTTTTATATTCTATTCAGTTTAGAGTTAATATGAAAATAAGGTTTAATTTTTCAGCTTAGGGATTATAATTGGACATTATCTTGACTAGGTTATTGGCTTTAATTTTGAAAAGGAAGAAGTGAAGTTAATTTTGTATAATTAATTTTGGACAAAATTAATTTTTTTAGGGTTATTTTTCATGGTGATGTTATTGGTTTTAATTTTGAAAAGGAAGAAGTGAAGTTGGAAATAAATGCATTGGTTAAAGGTCGAGAGGAACCTGTTTTGACAAATGACAGTAGAAGTTTGTTGAGAATGTTTAGTCTAAATGTAGAGTGTGCTGAACCTATACATTTGCATGTTAAGTTTAAAAAAGTTGTTACTTTGAAGCCCTCATTGATGAAGAAAGGAACAAGTTTTAGCCACTACTAAAGAGTTAGCAGAATAGGATCCAGTTAATTTGGATGTTGGGCATGGTAATGATGTGGATGATGGAGATGATGGAGATAAGGATGATGGGGGTGAGGATGACGTGGATAAGGATGATGGGATGAGTATGATGGGAATGAGGATGATGGGATGGGGATCTCTCATCACCAACAGACGATGATGATCCAGCTTAGACGCGAAATGAGGATGATAACTTTGCGTCAATAGAGAGTTTTGAATCCTATGTTGGTACGGAGAGTGATGAAGATGATGATTTGTATGTTTGACATAGTGAGGAGGATGATAGTTTAGGGGCATCTAAGTGGGAAGATAAAGATGACAAAAATGAGAAGAACCCAGATAGCAAACTTCCAAGAGTTAAAACTAGGACACAACAAGGGGAAAAGCTAGTATTGTTTATTGGCCAAACATTCAAAGATCATAAGGAGTGTAGACAAACCATGATGTATGGCCCAAAATATTTCTTTAAACGTAGATGTTTGTGGTATAGAGAGGTTATCATATCCACAGGAGGTAGGAATTTAAAAGATTGAAAATTTTGTCTTAAAGTAGAAAGGGATTTTTCAAAACAAAACAAATGTTTTTTGAGAATTTTAAAATAAGATTTTAAGACATAAAATTAAAATTGTAAAGCTTTGAAAATCCCTTCTATGTTTCGTAACTAGTATAGAATTTTCTCTAAAAAATTATCTAAAGCATTTGATATATTATATCTTTTCTCTTTAATTGTAAGCACATTTATTATTTTTATAAGTCAACCTAAAGTGATAATATAGCAAGCTTCCTATAAAAAGTAGCAAAATAGTCATATCTCATAAATGATTTGAAGAACTAACTATAAATATAATAACCGCTGTTACTACAATTATAATTAACAAAATTTTGAGATAGAAAAGATAATAACAAATCAAAATTATTTTATTTAAATGGAATAAATTTTTAGGTTAATTTCGGTAGCATCTCGTCTTATGAAATATATAAAATCGACAATATAACAAGTCATATTACAATAAAAGACATTCCATAAAATTGAGTATTATTTTCATTATTATTAGTATTAATTGTGTAACATAATTAATTATATAAATAAAACATGACTAAATTTATGAAAAAATGTGCAGCATAACAACACTAATAATACTAAAAAATTAAAAATATAATTTATTTCATAAAAATATGAACCTTACAAAGCATATATAGAGTTAAAAGCTATACCAGGGTACTATACATATAAGATCATCTCTCTCTCTTATCAAGCTTTTTACACTAATTTAAATATTATTTTAATATTAAAAGTGAGATATGAGGAGTACCTTGATAATATCGCCTCCCAAAAGAGGGTACTGTTGAGCTAAAAGCTCAACCGTTGAAAAAAGAGGAAGAAAGAGGGGAAAAATTGGCCAAGAATGGCTGTGTGTTGTTTTAGGTGGGGTACATATAGAAAAAAATTTTACTACTCAAATATTTTTTTGATATTATTTTTTTTTTATCATATTTTATTTATTTTTATTTTTTTTATTTCTTTCCTTTGGTTGCATGCTACACGGATGCAAATTTTTTCTTCTTTTTTTTCGCTTTTCTTTTCCTTCCACCAGAATCAGCTTAGCTGATTATTTTTTGTTTCTTCTCCGCATGAAATAGTTGGGCATTTTGTAAGTTTTACTTAGAGATTCGCTGCGGCGCCAGTGTAGGACGGACGAAGACTAAGCATTGAATATGCGGACCCATTACTAGAAACATGGCTGAGATTCATCGAGTATAGCTACGATCAAGGGTATAGATGCTGGCCGTTGGATCGTGTCTCGATAATCGGATGGTCAGGAGAACAAACGCACGTGGAGCACACCAAACGAGATCTGTGGCTGAACTCTGAGTTTGATAGGGACACGCAGGCAGTCCAGATTGATTTGGTGGTCTGATCGGATGGCTACAGTAGCACCAAATGTCCTGCATTGATTTGAAATTTTTTTTTTTATTTTTTTAGCATTTGAGGTTTGTTTTCGCTTGTTTTTGTGCTGCTTTGCACTATTTTTCCTGTAAATTTTAAATCTAAAATTCAAAAACACACTAAATTAATTATTTTACAAACAAAATATTTACAATGTTTATAAAATATTAATTTTACAATAAAATACACAAAATAATTAAAACTTTTAAAATTTCAACTTCTTTTGGCTTGACACAGATATAATTTTTAAGACTCAAAGATATTTTTAAAAATTAGTAAAAAAATAATCAAGTATATTTACATACTTATAAAACACTATAAGACACATTATGACTCAAAATAAAATTACCATTAATTATTTTTATAGTTTTATTTATTTACAAACTAAACACATAGTTAACACACAGAAACGGCTTTAAAAATTATCAAAATTATTATTAAATATAAAAGCACACTAAAAATACATTTTTAAATATATTTACATATTAAGACACAAAAGTACTTATTAACACAAAAAATACTATTAATTAGAGGATTTAACGATAAATGTTGACGCAAAATAATGATATTTAACCTTGAGAAATGTGCATTTTAACAGTCTCGTCAGACCATCATCGATTATTCCATTCAAGAAGGTTTTCTAGCTCGGTAGATTAAGGCTATAAAAACAAGAATGACTTATGGAAGTGCTAACGATGGCTGCCAGTGGAAGATTCATTGTTCATCATGTCCTGATGGCTCCCTATTTGTGGTGAAGACATATAAAAAAAAAGCATATTTAGGTTGGGTTGTAAGGAAGATGGCAAATGACTTTAAAGCCATGCCTGACATGATAGTGGAGTCTATGAGCAAGATCTTGAAAGACAAGTTTAAGATTGATGCTAAAGATCAAACGCTTTGGAGAGCTAGGCAAATAGCTGTAGGCAATGAGGCAGAATTACACGCAACCGAATTCCATGTTTTAAGGTGCTATTTTATGATGGTCCTTTCTACAAATCCTGGAAGTACTACTATTGTAAAGACCAAAGTTGTTGGTAACACAGAGGGAAGAGAATGAATTTCATTGGAGCCACTCGAAATTAACATCACCTCCTCTTTTAAAAAGATTGTTCATTTGCTTTGAGGCTTCTAAAACTAGATTTTTAGATGGTTGTAGACTATTCATCAGTTTTGATGGATGTCATCTTAAGGATGTACATGGTTACATCTTATTGTCTGCAATATTAATAGATGCAAATCAAAATTTTTTTCCCATTAGCTTATGCAATTGTCGATAAGGAGAATTTGGATAATTGGTCTTGGTTCTTGACTTTGCTTAAAAGTGTCGTCGGGAGGGCTCTTGATTCAAAACCTTAGGCCTGCATGTCCGACAAGCAAATTGTATATTATTATTGTTACAATCATTGTTGGTATATAAGTCAAGCTACATATTGTCATAATATTATTACTAATATTGGTTTTAATTTGTTGTTTCCGTACAGGAGCTGATAGAATAATTCCCATCATCTTGCCCAAGACCTGTTCCCATCGGACTTGTTCTTATCATGTTTAGAATAATCTATAGAAAGAGATTGGAGGATTAGGTATTAAAGTGAAGTTATGAGAGGCTTCCAAGGCTGGAACTATGCAACAGTTTGAAAATGCCATGCAATCTATGAAAGCAATGAACAAAGAGAAGCATATGATTGGCCATCGAAAAAGCACAGAAAAACTGGGAACTACATGCCATGGGCCTAAGAGTGAAGACAAAGCATATAACTAACAACTTTACAGAAAGCTTTAATGCTTGGGTAGACAAGCAAAGGCACATGCCTCCTCTCTCATTGTTAGAAGGCATTAGATAGAAGTTGATGAGTAATTTCTACACTCGTGATACTACTACAACCAATGGAAAAAGGCCTTGACGCCAAGAGTGAACAAGAAAATTATCGACATGCTACAATTAGCAAGATGTGCTATAGTTAGGAGGTGTTGGGGGTATGAGTTTTAAGTGGATTTCTCAAGCAACACTGTTGGAGTGAGACTGGACATATGGCATTGCGATTGTAGAATTTAGGAACTAACAAGTATCCCCTACGTGCGTGCATTGGCTTGTATAAACACCATTTGAGCTCCAGTCGAAAACTACGTTCACCCATATTTTCACAATTAAACATGGAGGAAGGGGTACAAAGGAATTGTTCACCCATTACCATCTCAAAACCTTTGGCCTCCATTCTTTGATAGTGATTTGATTTGGCGACCAGTTAAGAAGATACTTCTTGGTAGACCAAAGAAGCATGGGAAGAGAGGCAAGGATGACACTCGACCAGTCACAACTAAATCGAGCACTACTAAGTTTTCCAAATGTGGTGAATTTGGACACAATGCCAGAACTTGTCAAGAATCTCTGACAAAAAGAAAAATGAAAAAGGCACCATCACAAACGGGCTAGAACACTCAAAGAAGAGGTCAGAGTTTACAATTTAAACCCTAAAATTCTTCTTGCTATTGGTTGTTTAATATTTGGTATGTTTGGCTTCTTTAATTTTCTTTATGTTGCTTTACTTGTGCTTAATAGTAATGTGAAAGCAGCGAGGCATCTAAGAGGGCAAGGAAGAGAAGCACAATCCTTACCGAGAATTCAATTGTGGAAGACATGTTGCAATCACAACTAACACAATATTAGGCAGTCAAAATCTATCAGTAGGCTGAACATAGACTGCACTCCAATTTCACTGATATTTTGAGATGACTTAACAATCTTATATTTTAGAACCTATGGAACTGCTTTGAAACTACTTTGAAATCTATTTGTAGTGATGAACTAATGGGTACTATTTCTAGTTCTTTTTTGAAGATTTCACATGTTGGAGTTTTTATAATAATTTAAAGTCAGCTTATGTACTTGTGGATTACGACTCCTTGTAATAGTAGATAATATGAAAAGATTTTGACTCCTTATTTATGGAAATGAATTTCTGTTATATAAAGTACAGGAAGATCATGTGTGAGCTACAGCCAATATATTGCACTCAAAATGCCTAAAAAATCAAAGACTTTGTACAACAAAGATGCCACTTAAACTGCACAAAATAAGCAGCCATAACAAAATTTACATAATTAAGTTCACTTAACTATTACATTGCCGAGTTCACTTAATAACAACTAAACTTAAAATGAAAAATAGATATTGAAACCATTTACTAAATCACTTAACAACAATTAAAATCAAATCGAAAAATACATATTGAAACTATTCACTAAATCCCTTAACAACAACTAAAATCAAAAAGAAATATATGATGCATAGTATAACTATTAGCAACATTTTCATCATGCCTAGATTGGCCTTCATATCTGTAACGTTAGATAACAAAACAAGGCTTGCATTATGAATGTTGTCAACACTAGTGTTCATCTCTCTATTCCCACCGAAATTGCTTCTACTCCTTTCTATATTCACATCAACTTCCAACGTTTCGTCATTGCCATCCTTATGGTGTCACCACTCATGCCACCCACATTTCTTATTACAGCACCTAAACATTAGACAATTCGAATTATTAACACTCTTGCTTATTATAACTTCAGCTTTAGATTTGCAGTTGCACATCCTATCATGGAACTCTATGTCAACCCCCTCCGCCTTCCCCAATAACTCGAGCATGGCGATGGCATCATCACTAACTCTAATTGCACAACATATGAGATACACAACTCAAATTGAAAATCATGATATTTCACAAGCAAGAAAAAATAAAAAGGATAAAAAAATTAGAAAGAAATTAAAACATTACAAAAATAAGTCCATAAATTAGTTTTTTATTCACTGGAGCATTTCATCAAGAATATGGTATGTCTTACAAAATATATTCCATAACCACATTCATACAACATCATGACAAACCACAGTTTATAAGACAACAACTAAAATATACATTTTAGTCCTTCTATCCACAATTACTGAAATAAAAATTGCAATATCAGTAACCCTAGCTATGGAACAGAAATGCCTTACCTTATCAAGCCATCTTTGGTTGTAGGAATAAAATCACCTTTTACAAACGTCGATCAAACAGTTGTAGCATGGGTAATGCACACACAACATTTAGAACTACTTCGATAAGAGGAGAATTGGAAACAAAAGAAAATGCACAAAAAATGAAAAAAAAAAAGCTTAGAAACAAAAACAAACAAGGAAGAAATTGGTCCTTTTTTTTGGGTATTTGGAGTGTTTGATTGCAGTAATAAGAGTTTAAAAAATATTTTTTCAATTAAAAATTTTAGGTCAACTAATTGTATTTGTGGAAATCTAGTTCATATCCCTACTCTTAGGGATCTTAATTGAAGAATATTTTTTTTTAATGTAGATTATTCCTGATTGTTAGTTGATTCCTGATTTTTAGCCAATCACCTGATTTAGCTCCCAGATCCTAAGAATTAGTTTTGATTTTATGCTGATGTAATTAAGCTGATTAGTAGGCAGATGTAAATCAGTTGTTTCATAAGTCTAACCTCTATATAATGTACACTCCTCTCATTATCAGAATGAAGAAAAATTACACATTTTTCAGCCTTTTTCTTCATGCTATTAGAGCGTACTTGATATCTTCCATGGCCACCGAAATTCCTCCTTCCTCCTCTTCCACCTCCAATGTTATTCTTGTCTAGGAAATAGTTCCTTCTAGCAACCACCCATTAACTGAAAATTCACCCATTACCATGCATAAACTCATAGGCCAAAATTATATTCAATGGTCTCAGTCAATCTTGATGTTTATATACGGAAAGGGAAAGGATGAATACATTTTTGGAGAGGCAGCTCCTCCAAAGAAAGAAGACCCTGGTTCCAGAAAATGGAACGCCAAAAATAACATTGTCATGTCATGGCTCATAAACTCCATGACTGTTGAAATTGGTGAGAACTTCATGTTTTATGAGACAGCAAAGGAGATAAGGAATGCAACAAAGGAAACCTACTCTGACAAAGAGAATACGTCAGAAATTTTTGAGATTGAAGGAGCTCTACATGAATTATGTCAAGGTGATCTCTCTGTCACCCAATACTTCAACTCTCTTATTCGGAGATGGTAGCAACTTGATCGGTTTGAGTCCTACGATTGGGCCTGCCCCACTGATGTAGTGAAATACAAGGCAATCCTAGAAAAGAAGAAAACCTTAAAGTTCTTACTAGGGTTAGACAAAAACCTTGATGAAGTCCGTGGTTGAATCTTGGGAATGAAACCTCTTCCATCCATTCAAGAAGCCTTTTCTAAAGTCTGATGTGAAGAAAGTAGGAGGAAGGTAATGCTCGGCTCATCAACAATTGAAGCTTAAGCGCTAGCCATGCATAGGAATCCAAACTTCAACCAAGAAAGAAAGGAAAGGCCTAAATGTGAACACTGTAGAAAGATGGGACATACAAAAGACAAGTGCTGGGATCTTCATGGCAAACCACCAGATTACAAACCCAAACCTAGGTGTGGAAACAGTGCCACCACTTTAACTGAGAATCAGTTCAGACAATCCTAGCCCAAGCGAACCTGTCTCAAAACTCAATCATAGGAAATGGTTCCCTTGCATAGAAAGGTAATGCACTAAAAGTCATTACATTTCACAAAGAACAATCTAGTTCTTGGGTTATTGACTCAGGTGCCTTTGACCACATGATGGGAGATGCAAACTTACTTTAGAATTTCATTCCATGTTCACATACTATATCTGTCCAAATAGTTGATGGATCTCTATCAAAAGTTGTTGGCTATGGATCAGTGCCTCTTACCAAAGAGATTGTTCTCAACTTTCTGCTTCTTGCACCAAAGCTTGATTGTAACCTTTTATCCATTAGAAAGCTAACTAAGGACCTAAACTGTATTGCTAATTTTTCTTCTAAATCTTGCAAATTTTAGGACTTGGTTTCAGGGAGGATGATTGGTAATGCTAATGTATGTGACAGTCTGTACCTTCTCAAGAATAAAAAGAGTCATGAAGGGCTTCATCAACCAACCAATTGTGTCTCTAAAAGTATTGTGTCTACATCCATCTCTAGTTTAAATAAAGATGATGTAAACAATAATAAAGAAATAAGGTGAAACAAGAATGGGTCCCACCGACTCACATTTTATGCACACACATAATACTGACAATATTAAATTACAACCACAATCCAAAATGAAGAAAAAGAAAGTTAAAGTTATACATGCCTTATTTATAATTTAAATAACCTATTGGGTTCTTCTACTACTCGCCGGTTAGATCAACGGACTCTTCTTCGATCCTAAACTGAAATCCGCCTAGAGGGGGGAAAAGATTTAAACAAAGTAAAATGTGAGCGAAAGGCTCAGTAGGACTATATATTTTAAAACATTTAATTTTAAAGGAAATTTCATTATTTAAATAAATATATAGAAAACAAACTAGAACAAATGAATAAATAAATGAAAATTTAATAAAAGTTTATCTTACCAAAACAGTTTATTGGTCGACCAGAAAGAATATCATTTTCTTTTTTCTGGGCAAACCATATATATATTTTCACCACCATAGTGGCCCAGCTGGGTTTCGGGACTTGACCCCAAGGTCGCACTCTACACGACTAGATCTTTGATATGGCATCATGCCCTCATAAATATATATTTTCTATAATTATTAGAAATCTCTTTTTACCAAGTATTCTCATTTACATTCATTATAAGGTTTATTATGAAAATCTCTTCAGTCTACTGTTTATAAAAACAGTCAATGAAATTCCTTTTCAAACAATCATTGAAAATATTTTAATGAAAACCCTTTTTAGGCCAAAATCATTTTTAAAGCTAGGTTACCAAGGAATAAGGTAGAAGTCCTACCTTAATACTTATGCTAGTGTCCCACACTGTAATCCTGGTCCACTATACGTTAACTCCATGGAATCACGAACAACCCTAGATATATCTAAACCACGTCTGTCATAATCTAACTTGAGATATCCTATGCTATTAAGCTATCTCATGGTGTCCTAGTGGGCCATTTAAGTTTATAAAATCATTTTACAAAGTCAGAATCTCAATTGGGGTTTGAAACGATGAAAACGGGTGAAAAATAATAAAATCTCACTATGTCGGTCAGCCTGCTGGTCGCCCTGGTCTGGTCGGCCAAACTTTTTCAAGTTCGGCCTACCGGTCGTATGAATCCAGCCTGCCGAACTCATGAACTTCGGCCTGTCGATCTAAAAAAATTTTTTAATTTTTCAGGCATGGGTTTCAGCCTCCCGAGCCCAAATCTTCATTTTAACCTGTTTTTCTCAGTTCTCAGGCATGGGAAACATCAATAGATGATAGAAAAACATTATACAACACTTTTAAATCAACTTAAACAAGATTTGGACAAAGATTTTGAAAAATCCCAAAAAAAGAGAAAAATGGAGAAAAATGAAAAATTTTAATTTAAATCCGTTTTTGTTCAAACAATGCTTAGATTCCAGTTATTCTAAGTCTCTCTAACTTAGATCAAGGGTTTTCTAGGCTTAGAAAAGCTTAAATTTCAAAATGCCACAAAATTAGGAAAATTTAGAAAAGTTTTAAAATTTTGAAACTAACCTTGAATCGAAGCTTTAAATCGTGTTTTCGGTTGCTCAATCATGTTCCCGAACCTCCAATCCACTAACCAAAGCTTGAGATTGATTTTGATTCAAAAAATTTTTGAGAGAAGAAGAGAGAGAAAGAGAGATAGAGGGAAGAGAAAGAGAGAGGAGCACGTGAGACAGAGAGGTGAGTGAAAGAGAGAGAGTGAGATGAGTTTAAATAAAGGAAATAGTGGGCAGTTTTACGGTGTGAAAACCGTGAGCAGCCTACGGTTTTATAAAACAGGTATTTTGACAAATTATTTTGTTTCAAAATTTAAAATAACAAATAAAAAATAATTTACAGTAATTAAAAATTATCAAAATAATCAAAACAACATTAATTTAGAAATTTCACAAATTGTTCAAATTAAGTTTAAAATATTCATTATGGCACAATAATTACCATTTTACATATCAACAATATTTAATTAATTTCGGGGCGTTACATGGAGGTTTTCTTTTCAACTTTAGATATTATTCATCTTAAGTTTGTATTTTCTCTTTGAATAACGATATGAAGTAATTTGTGATAAAAAGATATAATTTTTTAGTTAAAAAAATGTTTGGAGGTGCCCGTATTGTCCAAATATCACACTTAATATAATATTAATTGTTAATATTATGGATCCATCTATTATTAGTGTTTTGTATCGGACATTATTGATGGTCCTAGCATTATTGTTCTAGCAATATGTGCTTGGGAGTTCCCCTTCTCACAAGTGCTCTATCAACAAGAGGGATTTTCAGCATTCACACGCGCTTCTTTATCAACATGAGGCTTTATAAAGCCATTTAATGCGGCGTCTGCAAACATTCTAGCGTTAATATATCTTTTGACAAAACTGAAAAATGCAGGGACAACCAGCTTACAAGCTCATTATCTGGTCTTTGATTACTTTTTCGTCTCTTTTATGCCAAGGTAATTCGTCTTTTTATCAGCCACTAAGATAAACTACATTGCGTTGTTGTCCTTCTCATGTTGTCGTATATACAAAAAAACACACACATAACGCTTTTAGTTAAATAACAAGTCGATTCTTGGTAGATTGTACTAAACAAATGCTCCATCTTCCTAGGATGTTTACAAGGTGGTTTCTAGTCTGATACTCTTGACATGGTATTAAAATATGATGGGAATGGTTAATTTATGCTTTTCTATAAGAAAAAAAAAAAATTCTTTTTAACACCCACACAAGTTTTGGCTCAGACAGACCAATAATGCTGCAGGATGGGCAGCAAAGTGTGCTGCTAGTGATTACTCTCCAACGGTGCAGCAAACAAAGGTGGGGACGGGAAACCCCCCTAAATTCATGGTTGAAGTGTGCAACAACTGCTCGATGTGCCCGATTATCAACATCCATCTGAAGTGTGGGGGTTTCCCTCAAGCTCTAGTCATCCCAGGCTACTCAAATTTATTGCCATTGATGACTGCGTTGTCAATGGCAGGTTGCCATTGTAGCCTCCACAAAAGCTCTCATTCAACTATACTCACAAGTACTTGTTGCGCCCCAACATCTGGTACTTCCAGTGCGAGTAATAAAAACAACGTTACCAGCTGTGTTCCTGGCTAGCTAGCTTGCAGCCTTAATTCGACCCTGTCTATTCACATGTTATTCAATTCTTTTTTTTTTTTTTCGGTTTTCTTTGCAATGATTCAGTTTTTGATCAGGTGACCAGAATGGGAATAAGAATAATGATTTGCTATTTGTGAGTGTGAACAGCTAGAGATTGGAGCAGGATATGGAAGCCTTGGATGTTGGATCTAGTATCCTTATTGCAAAATGTGGATGATATAATCACAATGTTAGTTATGATAAGTTTCAAAAAAAAAATTGCTAAATTGCCCAATGTATAACACCAATCTGGGTCCTTAAAATAATGAGACAAGTCCTACAAGGCAATAGTAGATGTTAGATCTACAATTAAATGCAAATTATGTTAATTCAGTTTAATGTGTTCCTTTCAATGGATTTTGGCCCTCAATTCACCGTTATTAGGAGCTGTTTAGCTTCAAAGAAAACTTATTAGACTAATTGCAAAAAGTAATTTAAAAACTAAGCCAAGTGAGATGAAGCAATATAGAAAAAATAAACGATACCACACATACATATTTATAGTGGTTCACTTTACAAAGAGAGCTACGTTTATTGTTCTTCACTAAGTATGAATTCAAGAGGTACATATTACAAAGATGATAATGAGAATAAGGAAAAATTTCCACAGAGTTTCTGTATATCTTCTCTTTCGCGTGTCTACAAATGAAGATGACATTCCTTTATATAGAAGATGAGAAAAAGTCGTGACTTCTAACTAACAGAGTGGGGATGATAGCGCTTGAATTAACCACAACAGTGAGACACGTGTTAGTTCGCGATAGGCCGCAAAAATCATGCTCTCACCATGTCTTAGCTCATGGCTGGACATGCTCATAACTGTCAGATCATGTGAATCTATCCCATCGAATGAATACTTGGAAAACAAACCTATAACAACATAATATTATCCAAATAAACCATATGACCGATTTATATCTAATCAAATCGATCAAACCCATCGAATCCTTAACTCGTTTATACGCTAGATGAGCAGTACTTCTTACGTCGAATAGCTTTGAATCGATCAATCTTATCGTGTTTGATTTGCTCTAATCGCAACCCTGAATTCTCATTTTGGGTCTTCATAGACGATTTGGTCTGACCAAATTATATCCTAACAGTTAGCCCCCTACTCCTTAATCGATTTAATCGACTGCAGAAATGAACAAATCTCAAGCTTTAGTTTGATGACACATCATCCTGATCAAAACATTGTGTTCACACTAGAATCATCACCCTCCCTCGGGAAATTGCAATACTCAACTTCTCGCAACATATGTCACAATGTAATTGGAAGGCCCTAAAATATCTCTGTAGTGCTGACGTGTGCGCCTGACTCAAAAAGACACTGTCTCAATTTGAGCGGGAATTTAAAAAAAAGCAAAATTTTATCCATTGGATCAAACCAATCTCAACCGTTGATTAAATTGCTTCATACAATATATATATCTACTCGCTCTCTCTCTCTCTCTTCATTTCACACAATTTCCTTCGAACTTACGGCTATTTTACTTCACTTTCTCAAGCTTTCTAGTGACTTCCAGGCAAGTTTCCTCTCCTTTTTGTTGATTTTTTTGCGATTTTCTTTCCATAGGTTTGTTTCTCTTACGATTTTGAATGTTTTAGTGCCATTTGCATTTCATTTTCCAAGAAAATCGATGATTCCTTTATTTGTTTGGCTTTCATGGGTTTAGAACCCTTAAGAACTCTTCAAAACTTTTCAGATCTTAAAATTTTAACCCTCAGGTATTCAAAACCCTAGATCTCCTTTTAAGAATCAGTTTTTATAAAGATGTCGAAGGCCACAGTTAGTTCAAGTTCGAGTGAAGGTGATAGGGAAATCAATAAATGGATTAGAGAAAAATCCAAAATCAAATAGAATTCCAGAATTGGTGGTGCTGGGACCAGCAATGAAGCAGAAAAGGACCTAGTGGAAAAGAGAGATAGAACTGCGAGTCCATCAAATCGAACTGAGCAAATCGAAATGCTCAAGAAGAGAAAATACACTTCACCAACAAAGGGAGTTTCCTTCCTTTTGAAACCCAAAATCGATTCTAACTGGTGGACTTGTCAACAATCAAGACAAGGTATGGGATCCCTGTCAACATCCGACTTCCATATCTAGATGAGCAAGCAGATACGTAAAATGATAATTTGTTATAGAATTCAAGCTTGAAATTGTTAGTCATTATGATATCTCTATAACACAACTAATGCCAAATAGGATGCGACTACTTATCACCTTAATAGTACTAATCGAAGAAGCTGGCATCGATTTTGATCTCCATGATTGTAACACCCCGAAATTAATTGAGTGTAATTAGAGTATTAAATGGTGGATTAGTGTGCCATAATAAGTGTTTTCAACTTAAGTTTATCATTTTGTGAAAATTAAGAAAACTTATGTTATTTTACTCTTTGAATAATTTTTAATTAATCTAAATTGTTTTTAATTGTTAATTGAAATATTTAACAAAGCAATTTGATTTGAAAACTGTGTGCTGTTGTACACAGTCTTGTAAAACTAATTGCCTTTTCTCCCTCTATTTAAAATTCACGCTCACTCTCTCTCCTCACTCTCTCACTCGCTCATCTCTCTCCTCTTTTCCTCTCTCTCGGTTACACTCTCTCTCTCTCGTTCTCTCTCTAAATTTTGAAACAAAATTTTATTTCAAGCTTTGGGTTAGTAGATTGAAGGCTCGAGAACAAGATTCAACAACAAAAACATCATTTTAAAGCTTCGATTCGAGGTGAGTTTCTAAAATTGAAAAGTTTTTCTATTTTTCAAATTTTCTTACATTTTGAAATCTAAGCAATTTTGAGCTTAGAAAATCATCAATCTAAGTTAGATGGACGTAGATTAGCTAGAATACAAACCTTGTTTGAAAAAAAACAGATTGAAATCAAGATTTTTTATTTTTTCTCTATTTTTTCTATTTTTGGATTTATTTGAAAATCTTGTTTAAAACTTGTTTTAATCTATTAAAAAGTGTTCTACTATGATTTTCTATTGTTTATGAAGATTTCCCATGCCTGAGAATTGAGAAAACAGGTTGTATTGAAGGATTGGGCTCGGGGAAAGCTGAGACCCATACATGAATATTTCTGGAATTTCCCAGATCGGCAAGCCGGATTCATCCGACCGGCAAGCCGAACCTGGGAAACTTTGACCGACCGGACTTGGTCTTCTGGCAAGCCAAACTGTGCAATTCGACCGGCTGAACTAGGGGGACCGGCAGGCCGACCGAACCTAAACCCAATTTTGTGATTTTCATCTATTTTTACTGTTTTGAACCCTTATGGAAATTCCAAATTTATAAAACGATTTTATAAACCTAAATGGCACACTAGGACACCATGAGATGATTTAATATCATAGGATACCTCGGGTTAGATACTAATGAACTAAGTTACTATGCATTTAGGAATTGTGTGTGGATCCGCGGAGCTAACGTATAGCAGACCTGGATTACGGTGTGGGACACCGACACGAATATCGAGGTAGGACTTCTACCCCTTTTCTTTGGTAGCCCTATTTCAAAATGATTTTGACCAAAAAGGGATTTTTATCAAATGTTTTCAATGACTGATTGGAAATGATTTTGTTTGAATATCTTTACAAACGGCTGATTGAGAAATGCTCATAATGAACCTCATAATAAATGTTAATGATTATATTTGGTAAATAGAGGTTCTAATTATAAAAAGATATATGGGCATGATGCCATATCAGACATCGGGTCATGTAGTGAACGACCTTGGGGGTAGGTCCCGAAACCCAGCTGGGCCACTTCGGTGGTGAATAATTGGTTTGCCTGAGAGAATTAAAAAGGTACTCTTGACAAACTGTTTTCAATGTAATCTTAGTAAATGTAAATACATATTTGATTTACTTAATTATTTATTTATTAAGAAAGTTCTATTAGAATATTTATCTGCTTATTTTTGAAAATATAGTCCTATTGAGCCTTTCGCTCACGTTTTCATTGTTTTAAAATCTTACCCTTAGGTGGATATCAGCTTAGGATCGGAGAAGAGTCCGCTGACCGGACTTGTGACCAGTAGGAGATTGGGTAGGTTGTACTATAGCAAGTAAGGCATGTAAACCTTTAATCTTTTTACTTGGACTATGGTTGTATTGTAATATTGTCAGTACTACATGTGTGCACAATATGTGGGCCAGTGGGACCCATACACGTTCCACCTCATATTTAAATATTTGTAACGTTCTTTTTATTTGCTTAATTATTACAATGGTTGATTTTATTTACTCAAATTATTCTATTTGAATGATTTTAAAATTATCTCATTTTTATTTATAAATCTAATTCTAAAACCCTGTTTTTAACTAAATCTTTATTTAATTAACCTAATTAAACCACCCCATCACCTCCTGTACTCCGGGGTGTGACAGAATGGTATCAGAGCTCAGGGTTATGAACCTTGAGAATTGTGCACACATAGGTACGACAATGAAATACCATTGACAGTCCAACTTTTGTTTTCAGAAGTGAGAGAATGGCACCTAGACTTTGCTCGACTGCGGATGCCAAGTTTGGAAACGATGAGGGCATGATGAGGGCTATGTTTGCAGCATTTTGGCAGATGGCAATAAGGGCAAGACTTGATGATTCCGAGGCTAGTCGTCGGCATACATACTTTAAGGAGTTTCGACGTGCATCAGTACCGACCTTTGATGGAACCGAGGACCCGCAAGTGGCAGAATATTGGCTAGATTTGATCGTGAAGCACTTGGATACGCTTGGTGTACCAGTGGAGTATCGCGTGAAATTCACAGCATATAAGTTTGAAGGTGGTGATAATACCTAGTGGAAGCAAGCAAAGCGCCTGGAGAATAATGGTAATATTGATTGGGACATATTCGAGGAGCTGTTCTATAATAGGTATTTTTCGCAGGGATACAAAGACCAAAAGGCGGCAGAATTCTATAGGTTGCAGTAGGACGACATGTTAGTTCAGGAATATGAGGCGAAGTTTAATGAATTGGCAAGGTTTGCTTCCTCAGCAATGGCATAGGAGCGTGAAAGGTGTATTAAATTTCAAGAAGGACTTAAGGCCCCTATTCGACGGCAGGTAGTTGCCCTATGACTCTGAAACTTTGGAGAGCTTGTGTCATCAGCAATATCAGTGGAGAATGATTACGCATAGTATTGTGAGAATTGAGCTAAGGCATCAGGAGGACCACAGAGGAGCGACAAGAGGAGCGTCAGTAGTCGATCGACTCTAGGAAAGAGCAAACTGGGTGGCGTGAGCAGCGGTAGCAATAGTTCATCCAGCAGTGGGCACAGCAACCCCTACAGCTTTCACTGTCACTATTGCCAGCAGCCAGGACACATCAAGAGGAATTGCCCGATCAGGAGTGCTCGCCTAGGATTTCAGACCGGAGAAGGAGCTAGTCGTCAGCCCCAACTTCAGACTCTACCTCAACCACAACAGTATCCTCAGCTTTCATTTCATCAGTTCTCTCCTCAGCAAATATTGTATCCAACGCAAGGACATCAGCAGCAGAGTTTTCAGCGTAACATCCCTCAATATCAAGCACCAAGTACAGCTAGTGTCCAGTCGCCATCATCGCAATAGTATCGGCCAGTTAATCTAGGAACTAGTAATGTTAGTAAAGGAAAAGGAAAAGCTCCAGTGTAGGTTCACGCGATGACATCAAGGAGTTCAGATGCCCAAACCAATAACACAGTTGTTGATGGTACGATCATGGTTTCACAGTCCTTAGCACACGTGTTGTTTGATACTTGTGCCACTCATTCTTTCATTTCGAGTCCATTTGTACATGCCTTGGGATTAGAAATAGAAGAATTTAATGAACCCTTAGTTATAATTTCACCCTTGGGGCGGGTGTGTGTGAATAATATATGTAAAGCTTGTAAAATAAAGATCGGGGATGAGATTTTGAAAAGTGATTTAATTGTAATTCCCATGAGAACCTATGATGTAATCCTAGGGATGGATTGGTTGTCCAGATACAATGAAGTAGTGGACTACCAACTTAGGAAAGTAACCCTAGTGTCTGATAAGGGGACGGTAATCACCTACCAGGGTGGTGGTGATCGATTAATGAGTGAGCGTCGTGTTAGGGCATGTCTTGGAGGGTGGAAGAACGTAGTTTGTTATGCTATCTTCATGGATTTGGAAGGAGAGCTCAGTGTTTCGAGAAGACGTGCAGTAATTCAGTGGTAGACGAATTTGAGGATATCTTCCCCAACGAGCTACCAGGATTACCACCGCATCGAAAAATCAAATTTGGTATTGAATTATTTCCAGGGACAGCACCTATTTCTATAGCACCTTACCGGATGGCGCCGGTGGAAATGAAAGAACTCAAGAAGCAACTTCAGGAGCTTGCTGACAAAGGATATATCCAAAATAGTACATCATCGTGGGGAGCACCGGTCTTGTTCGCTAAGCAACATGATGGAACTCTCAAGTTGTGCATAGATTATCGACAACTGAATCGAGTCACGGTGAAGAATAAGTATCCATTGCCCAGGATCGATGAGTTGTTTGATCAGTTAGGAGGTTCACGATACTTCTTAAAGATAGATTTGAGGTCAGGATACCACCAACTCAGGATTAAGGAAGAGGACATTCCTAAGACAGCTTTCAGGACACGGTATGGACATTTCAAGTTTCTAGTGATGTCGTTTGGATTGACAAACGCTCCGGCAGCTTTCATGGATTTGATGAACAGGATATTCAGGCCTTACTTGGATCAGTTCGTGATTGTGTTTATCGACGACATCTTGATTTATTCTAAGACTTGGGAGGAGTATGAGCAGCATCTCAGGATTGTGCTTCAGACTCTGTGAGAACATCAGTTGTATGCCAAGAAAGAAAAGTGCGAGTTTTGGTTGACAAAGGTCAAATTTCTAGGTCATGTCATTTCTGAACAAGGTATCTCAGTGGATCCATCAAAATTAGAAGCCATAGTGGATTGGGAACGACCAAGGAATGTGGCAAAGATCCGTAGCTTTTTAGGACTTGCAGGATATTATAGAAAATTCGTGAAAGACTTCTCGAAGATAGCAGCGCCATTAACAAGATTGATTAGGAAAAATATCAGGTTCGAGTGGAATGAAGAATGCGAATTCGCCTTTCAAGAATTGAAGAATCGATTGACTTCAACTCCAATGTTGATCATTCCCAGCAGTGATGAGCCGTACAAGGTTTATACAGATGCTTCAGGACGTAGACTTGGATGCATGTTGATGCAATAGGGACGGGTGGTAGCGTATGGATCGAGACAGTTACGACCTCACGAGCGAAATTATCCTACTCATGACTTGGAACTCACAGCGATGATTCATGCATTGAAGATTTGGAGATGTTATCTGTTCGGGGCAACATTTCAGGTTTTCTCCGACCACAAGAGCTTGAAGTATCTGTTCACTCAAAGGGATTTGAACTTGAGGCAGCGGAGATGGATGGAATACATGGAGGATTATGATTTTACGTTGCAGTATCATCCCGGGAAAGCTAATGTTGTTGCGGATGCGCTCAGTCAAAAATCTTCAGGAATTCTCGCTTGTTTGTCTCTCGAGGATTGGAAAAGGGATGCGACAGTAAGTGAGTTTGGTCTACAGTGTTGCGAGGACTACGATCGTATTTCAGTGTATCATATGGAGACGATCCCAGCTCTTGTTCAGATGGTGAAGCAGAACCAGTGGCAAGACCAGCTTCTTCAGGGAATCTGGACGTGAATTCAGAACGGGGAGCAGTTCGAAGAATGGAGGATACATGCGGATGGATCGTTGTACTTCAGGAAGCATTTGGCGGTACCAGCTATCACAGAAGTGAAGAAATCCGTAATGAACCAAGCTCATAGATCTTAGTTCGCCATTCATCCAAGGAGTACAAAGATGTATCGTGATCTAAAGAGGCACTATTGGTGGAGAGGCATGAAGAAGGACATTCGAGAATACGTGGTCAAGTGTGCGACTTGTCTTCAGGTGAAAGCCGAGCATCAGAAGCCAGTAGGTCAGCTTCAGCCACTTCCTATTCCAGGGTGGAAATGGGAACACGTGACGATGGATTTTCTTACCAGATTGTCGATGACGGAGCAGTGGCACGATGCGATTTGGGTCGTGATCGACAGGTTAACGAAGTCAGCTCATTTCATTCCGTTCAGATCGACGTGTTCGAGGAGGATTCTTAGGGAGTTGTATATGCAGAACATAGTACGATTGCATGGAGTTCCTTTGTCCATCAGATCAGATAGGGACACTAGATTTAATGCCAGGTACTAGAGGAGCTTTCAGGAGGCCATGGGTACAGATTTGAACTTCAGCACAGCATTTCATCCTCAGATTAATGGGCAGTCTGAGCGGATTATTCAGATTCTCGAAGACATGTTGCGAGCTTGTGCATTAGACTTCGACGGGAACTGGAAGAAATACTTGCATCTAGTGGAGTTCGCATACAACAATAGCTATCAATCGAGTATTAGTATGGCACCGTTCGAGGCACTGTATGGGCGACCGTGTCGATCGCCAGTGTGTTGGGCCGAGCCAGAAGATAGGGTTATTCTTGGGCCAGATGAGATTCGTGATAGCAACGAGAAGATCGTCGTGATTTGAGATCGATTGAGAGCAGCTCAGAGTCGACAGAAGAGTTACGCAGATAGAAGACGTCGACCTTTAGAATTTGAGGTTGGAGATTTCGTGCTCTTAAAGGTATCTCCTCGTAAAGGCATCTCGCGATTCGGAGTAAAAGAAAAACTCGCACCAAGATATATATTGGACCATTCGTGATTACTCAACGTGTTGGTATGGTTGTGTATCGACTCAACCTTCCTCCAGAACTTTTGCATGTTCACGACTATTCCATGTATCGATGCTTCGGAAGTGCCCACCTGAGCAGGATAAGATCGTTTTGTTTCAGGATATGCAGATTCAGGAAGACACAACATATAAAGAAGTGCTAATTCAGATCATCGATCGTAAAGTAATTAGTTTACGCCATCGTGAAGTCTCGTTAGTTAAGGTCGTGTGGCAACATCACGGGGTTGATGAAGCCACCTGGGAATTAGAATCGAGAGTGCGGGAGTTGTATCCGCATCTATTTTATTTTTTGAATCGATTTGTAAATTTCGAGGACAAAATTTCTTTTAGGGGTGGAGAGTTGTAACACCCCAAAGTTAATTGAGTGTAATTAGAGTATTAAATGGTGGATTAGTGTGCCATAATAAGTGTTTTCAACTTAAGTTTATCATTTTGTGAAAATTAAGAAAACTTATGTTATTTTACTCTTTTAATAATTTTTAATTAATCTAAATTGTTTTTAATTGTTAATTGAAATATTTAACAAAGAAAATTGATTTGAAAACTGTGTGCTATTGTACACAGTCTTATAAAACTAATTGTGTTTTCTCCCTTTATTTAAAATTCACTCTCACTCTCTCACTCGCTCATCTCTCCCCTCTCTTCCTCTCTCTCGGTTACACTCTCTCTCTCTCGTTCTCTCTCTAAATTTTGAAACAAAATTTTATTTTAAGCTTCGGGTTAGTAGATTGAAAGCTCGGGAACGAGATTCAACAACAAAAATATCGTTTTAAAGCTTTGATTGGAGGTGAGTTTCTAAAATTCAAAAGTTTTTCTATTTTTCAAATTTTCTTGCATTTTGAAATCTAAGCAATTTTGAGCTTAGAAAATCATCAATCTAAGTTAGATGGACTTAGATTAGCTAGAATACGAACCTTGTTTGAACAAAAACGGATTGAAATCAAGATTTTTCATTTTTTCTCTATTTTTTCTATTTTTGGATTTATTTGAAAATCTTGTTTAAAACTTGTTTTATCCATTAAAAAGTGTTCTACAATGATTTTCTATTGTTTATAATGATTTCCCATGCCTGAGAATTGAGAAAACAGGTTGTATTGAAGGATTAGGCTCGGGGAAAGTCGAGACCCGTGCGTGAAAATTTCTAAAATTTCCCATATCGACAGGCCGAACTTTGTGTTCGGCAGGCCGGATTCATCCGACCAGCAGGTCGAACCTGGGAAACTTTGGCCGACCGGACTTGGTCTTCTGGTAAGCCGAACTGTGCAGTTCGGCCGGCCGAACTAGGGGGACCGGCAGGCCGACCGAACCTAAACCCAATTTTGTGATTTTCATCTGTTTTTATTGTTTTGAACCCTGATTGAAATTCCAAATTTATAAAATGATTTTATAAACCTAAATGGCACACTAGGAGACCATGAGATGATTTAGTATCATAGGATACCTCGGATTAGATACTAATGAACTAAGTTACTATGCATTTAGGAATTGTGCGTGGATCTACGGAGCTAACGTATAGCGGACCGAGATTATGGTGTGAGACACCGACACGGATATCGAGGTAAGACTTCTACCCCTTTTCTTTGGTAGTCCTATTTCAAAATGATTTTGACCAAAAAGGGATTTTTATCAAATGTTTTCAATGACTGATTGGAAAATGATTTTGTTTGAATATCTTTACAAACGGCTGATTGAGAAATGCTCATAATGAACCTCATAATAAATGTTAATGATTATATTTGGTAAATAGAGGTTTTAATTATAAAAAGATATATGGGCATGATGCCATATCAAACATTGGGTCATGTAGTGAACGACCTTGGGGGCAGGTCCTGAAACCCAACTGGGCCACTTCGATGGTGAATAATTGGTTTTCCCGAGAGAATTAAAAAGGTACTCTTGACAAACTGTTTTCAACGTAATCATAGTAAATTTAAATACATATTTGATTTACTTAATTATTTATTTATTAAGAAAGTTCTATTAGAATATTTATCTGCTTATTTTTGAAAATATAGTCCTACTGAGCCTTTCGCTCACGTTTTCATTGTTTTAAAATCTTACCCCTATGTGGATATCAGCTTAGGATCGGATAAGAGTCCGTTGACTGGACTTGTGACCAGTAGGAGATTGGGTAGGTTGTACTGTAGCAAGTAAGGCATGTAAACTTTTAATCTTTTTACTTGGACTGTGGTTGTATTGTAATATTGTCAGTACTACATGTGTGTGCACAATATGTGGGCCAGTGGGACCCATACACGTTCCACCTCTTATTTAAATATTTTTAATGTTCTTTTTATTTGCTTAATTATTACGATGGTTGATTTTATTTCCTCAAATTATTATATTTGAACGATTTTAAAATTATCTCTTTTTTATTTATAAATCTAATTCTAAAGCCCTGTTTTTAACTAAATCTTTATTTAATTAACCTAATTAAACCACCACGTCACCTCCCGTACTCCGAGGCGTGACAATGATTTCCTTCGATGCTATTATCTAAAGCCAAACAATAAAAAAAGAGGGTGCTTCTACTTTGTATATTGGCAATCGAAGCAACTCATCTTTGATTTTGTTAATGCAGATAGACATTGAGAAGAGAAATATTTCCTCATGTCGTTTAATGACTTAGTTGAATTGACCACTCAATTCCCGTTTCCTTTCACGCTCGGTAATATTTGTAAGTATCAATACTTGTATTTACTTTTTAAACAGTAATTCCAACTAATCCTTAGCATTTTGTCTCTTTATAGATTACGAGTTAAACCATCCAGCCCTCATTAGTGAAAGGTTTTGCGCGAGGCTCGAAGCTCTGCTCTCGTTGAAGGGATGGACTTGGACTAACATCTCCCACCCCAATCGACTTGGAAAGTCATCAATTTGGAAAAGGTTTAGAGAAATCCTTATAGTTATCATTATTCTCTTTCCAAAACGAGTCGATTGGGTCTTTGTATGTCACGGTGGACTTCAGCGCCTATACGGTTTGTCGAAATTCATTACTCCTCTCTCTAACGAAGACGCTCTTCTCACAGATGTTGCGTTATCATCAATGAACATCTCGTTACCTTTGTTTGGTGACACCATGAAAAGGAAGGCTGCCACAAGGGCTGTAGCAAAAGGGAAAAAGAGTGGTGATGCCGGCGAATCCTTAATCCAAGAAAAATCGACTCCCCCAATCAATACTTCTAATTTCCCTTGCCACCTCCATTCAAGCTTTAGCCCCCAGTGTCAAAGAAAAGAAAAGCTGTGGAGCTGTCTATTCAGATCGAAGATGCCAAAGCAAAGGTTGTTGATAAAACCCTTGATGTCCCAGAGAATGTCAACACCCTTTAGGATAAAATGGCAGCATTAAGAGCGTCTAGGAGCATCAATTTCACACTAGATGAGGATATTTTTGGTGGCAAGTCATTCTCTTGGTTGAGCAACAAATCAACTTTGGCCCTAGGACAGGTAAGGCATGAAGTCTTGTCTCGAAACCTTTTTAACTTGTCACATTGATTCATACTAAGCCTTTCTATTATATAGGCCCTTTAGCTTCATAATATTTTTGTGAACAAAGCTGCTTATAAGTAAGAGCGACTAATTACGACTATCAAGGAGCTTAAAGAGAAGCTTGGGAAGGCTGAGTCTGAGAGGGACAACATGAAAAGGGAGAGAAACAATGCTATTGATGCGTTAGCGAGGTCGAACAAAAAAGTTGTTAATTTGAGTAGTAGTCTCTGTCTAGAGGAGGAAAAGGCAAACAATTTAACTAAGGTGATGGAGATGAAGATTCAAGAACTTGAAGAGATCAAGGAGCAACTGCTCCGATATTCATAGCGATTCCTCCATTAAAACAAGGCTTGAGACACTAAAAGAGTTCAAATCAGGTGAACTTAGTAGCCTTGACATTGACAAGGAAATCGCAAAGCTTGAGGAGCTCATGTCTCTTGATAAGTTTGATGTCGAGGAGGTCGATGCGAGTGAGGTAGTTCGTGAAGAGGCTAGGGCCGAGGCTTCCTCAACTCCCGATTCTTCAAGGATAGATGCATCGTTGGCAAGCAAGCAAGCCGTGGTACCCTAATCCGTTCAAGCAACAAAGGGGGAAAATGATCAAACAACATAGGGGGAAATCACTTAGACCGTCTTCCATATAGATAGAGTGAATGACATTTTTTTTTATATTGAACAATTTTTATTTTGCTTCATATATCGAATAAAATTGATCATCATTTGCCTTATTCCCCTTGGTAATATTGATCCCCTTTCGAAGTTTAATTCATTAAGAATAATTAAACTTTAAATCCGTGAGGCCTTAATACTTATGGAGATTCAGCGATAATTATAACTTCTAATTTAAATCGAGCTTGAAAGAATTTGGCATAAAATTTAAACCAGTAAGATGGTTTAGCAAGCCAAATAATGTTGATTCAAACGTGGGATCGAATATGATAAATTGATTTAGCTCTGATGTAATGAGCCATGATGGAGTTGTGAATAACAATCGACCAAGTATCCGATGAGTTGATCAAGTTTAGTGTTAGAATAGAATGCCATGACAATCATGGCGAGCCATGAAGATGGCCATTTAAGATCAAACTCGAGATGAGTAGATCGAGTTAAGTGTTGTTGGGAGCCATGACGATGGCAATGTATGATTGAACTCGGGATGAAATGATCGAGCCATGAAGATGACAATATAGGATCGAACCTTGGGCATGTTGATCGAGCCATAAAGATTTCAATGTAAGTCAGAACTCTGGGCAAGTTAGAGCCATGAAGATGGCGATGTAAGATCGAACTCGGGACGAGTTGATCGAGTCCACAGTTAAATAGAGAGCCATGATGATGGCAATTAAAGATCAAACATGGGGACCTGATAGAAAGCCATGATGATGGCAAGCCTTGGGAAAAATGGTTGTTGTAATAATAACGTGGCTGCACGCGTTTATAATTCACGAGCTGCCTACATACCCATGTGTAAGGATCAAGCCGAATGTAGTTCAATTACAATTTAGCACCTTACAACTGAAATGAAATTGAATGAAACGAAAAAATATAGAACCTGAAAAACAAAAAGTAGTTCAACATAAATTATACATAGTATTTCCGTAAGTGGTGGGCATTCTAGCTTTTGCTGATGATTGATCCGTCAAGTTTTTCCAACTTGTAAACCCTGTCTCGAACAATGGCCTGGATTTGATATGGACCTTCCCCATTAGCCACCAATTTCTCAGCGTCGGCTTCCCTTGTGTTTTGAAAGACTTTTCGAAGTACAAGGTCCCCTACCTAGAACTTCTTGATTATGACTTTCTTGCTGTAGTACCTAACGGCGGCTTGTTGGTAATGTCAGAGGTAGTAAAGTGCGTTCTCCCTCTTTTTGTCGGTTAGGTCCAGCACATCCCTCATCATCTCTTCATTTGTTGCTTCATTGAGGAGTGAATAGTCGACTCAAAGATCTCAAGCGACGATTTCTACTAGGATGACTGCTTCAGTTCGATATACAAGGGAAAATAAGGATTCGCTAGTTGCACACTTGGGTGTCATTTGATAGGCCCATAGAACCATTGGGAGTTCCTCAACCCATTGTCCTTTTCTAGCTTATAGCTTCTTCTTCAAGTTCTTGACAATCATCTTGTTCGTTGGCTCGCTTGCCCATTCCTTTGCAGGTACTGAGGTATAGAGAAGCTCAAAATAATGTCCTAGTCATATCAAAACTTATTGAAGGATGCGGATATGAACTGCAAACCATTGTCAATGATGATTTCCCTTGGTACTCTGAACCGACAGATGATATTTCTCCAGATGAATCTTTTGGCATCTCGCTCTTTAATATGTGCAAAAGTTGCAGCTTCAACCCATTTAGAAAAATAATCCATAAAGACGAGAAGATATTTGACCTATCTAGGGGCCAAAGGGAATGGCTCGATAGCGTCCATCAGGTACTTTATAAATGGATATGGTGATCTGATCGAAGAAAGTTCCTTAGCAGGTTAATGGATGGCAGGTGAATGTCTTCAGCAGCTATCACATTTTTTGGCAAAATTCTCATAGTCGCCCTACATGGTTGGCCAGTAGAAACCTTTCCTTTTGATCTTATTGCACAAGGATCTTCCCCCCGAGTGATTGCCACACTACCTTCATGCACTTCTTGGATGACTTTCTCGACTTGGTCTTCTCCAAGGCAACAAAGATAAGGGCTTGTGAACGATCGCCTATAAAGATTTCCACCTATCAGACAGTATCTTGTAGCTTGTACTTTGACTTTCCTAGCTATCTGCTTGTTGTAAGGAAGCCATCCATCATGTATATACATCTCGTTGGAAGTTCTCCAATCATCCCTTGGATCCACATAATTTGCCTCTTCTGCAAATTCGATGCTCAGTCAATCGATGCATTCCAAGGGGATAATTCTGGTCTTTCTCACTTCGATCAACAAACCCAAGTTGGCGAGTGCATCTACTCTAGAATTTGCTTGTCATGGCACATGCTTCACCTTGAACTAATCAAACTGGACTTCAAATTGTTTACTAGCTTCAGGTAAAAGACCATCTTCTCTTCTCGTGCATCATATTCCCTAGTAATCTGATTCATGATCAGAGTAGAATCGTTTTCCATGACAAGCTCAGTAGCCCCCAGTGTCGCGGCAAGCCTCAAGCCAGCAATCATCGCCTCGTAGTCGGCTTCATTATTCAAGGCCTTGAATCCCAATCAAAAGCTTTGCTCGATTTTTTAGCCCAATAGTGATCGTAATAGCACTCCAACTCTCAATCCTCTTTCATTGCTAGCTCTATCAACCTGCAAAATCCATTTTTTGGGTTTGTCGTCATTCGCCTTGTACATCAATTCTACAACAAAGTCTGAGAGCACTTATGCTTTCAGTGCTTTATGAGGTTTGTATTCGATGTCGAACTCCCTTAGCTCAACAGCTCATTTTGTTTATCTCCCAAAGACGTCAGGCTTATGCGGAATGGCATGCATCAGGTGTGATGATAGCACAATGATGGTATGACTTTGAAAGTACGATTGAAGCTTTCAGGCTGACATAACTAGTGTAAGGGCAAGCTTCTCAACCACAGATGCCTTGTCTCTGCATCCAACATTGCGTGGTTAACAAAGAAAACAAACTTTTGGATCAAATTTTCTTCTCTAACCAATGTTGAGCTGACCACTATCTCTGAGATTGCCAAGTAAAGATAGAGTGGATCTCCATCTTTGGGTTTCGATAGGACGGGTGGTGTGGATAGATACCTTTTCAGCTCCTAGAACCCTTGCTTGCATCATTCGCTCCATTTGAATCTTGTGTTCTTCTTCTACAATTGGAGAAAAAGTAGGCATTTTTCTAAAGATCAAGCTATAAACTGACTCAACGCGGCGACTTATCTAGTGAGCTTTTGGATCTCGCGCTTGGTTCTTGGGGATGGCATAAGTTGAAACACTTTTATCTGATCTGGTTTCACCTCGATTCCATGTTTCGTAACGAGATATCCCAAGAAAACTTCGCTTGCAACTCTAAAGGTGCACTTTCTTGGGTTCAACTTCATGTTGTATTTCCAAAGTACCTCAAAGCATTCTTGTAGGTGTTGTACATGGAGGTTGGCCTGCAACAATTTTACCAACATATCGTCAATATAAACTTCCATGTTCTTACTGATTTGCTCCTTGAACATCATATTGACCAGCCTCTGGTACGTGGCTCCTACGTTCTTCAGCCCAAAAGGCATGACTTTGAAGCAGAAGATCTCCTGTTCTATGATGAAGGCAATCTTTTCTTAATCTTCAGGATGCAAGAGGATTTGATTGTAACTAAAGGAAGCTCAAGACTTCATGGCCAGCTATTACGTTGACAAGTCGATCGATATGTGCTAACAGATAGTTTCATTAAGGCAGGCTTTATTTAAACCAATAAAATCTATGCACATTCGCCACCTCTCATTTTTCTTTCTCACGATTACCATATTCGCTAGCTAATCAGGATATTGTACAAGACGGATGAACCTAGCTTCCAATAATTTTCTCACCTCATCTTTGACAATGTTGTTTCATTCAACACCCAGTCTCCTCTTCTTTTGTCATACATGCTGATGGTTAGGATCAATGTTAAGCCAATGTAAGATTATGCTCGGATCGATTCTAGGCATATCTGCATGAGACCATGCGAAACAATCATTATTAGCTTCCAAAAAAGTCAACTATAGCAGATTTCACCTCTGGGTCAAGTTGCAAGCCGATATTCAATATTCGACGCTTGTTTTTTAGATCGATTTTAACTTCGTCAAGCTGCTCCAACACCAACTTAACACAATCCTGATTATTCAACACACTCAATGACTTTATCTATAATTGCTATAAGGCCAGCTTCTTTTGCTTCATAGTAGTGGTGTAGCAGCTCCTCATCACTTCTTGACTTCCAAGTATTTCTTTAACTCCCACTTTATTGGGAATTTGATTTGCAAGGTTGACGAGATGGCCTTCATTGTCTGTATCCACGGCCGCCCAAGGATGATGTTGTATCTCGAGGGACAATCTATGACGAGGAAACTCGTCATCCTATTCTCTTCGGTTGCATAGACAGCAACTTAATCTTTCCAACTGTCGTCGTTGCTTCGCCATTAAACCCTACTAGGGTGGTAACATACTTCTCAATCTCTTTTTCATTAATATCCATCTCTTTCAGCGTCGAGAGGAACAAAATGTTAGCTAAACTTCCATTATCAACAAGTATTCTTCCAATTTCCCAATTGGCGATGTTAAGTTTGATTACCAAAGCATCGTCATGAGGACTGTCGAGCCCGAATGCCTCATCGCTTCAAAACTGAATTGTATGCTCACTATATTCGTCAATGAATGAGCTGGTACTTGCTTGTCTTTTTTTCCTTTGGTGTGCCTTCATTTGGTTAGTAGAGTTACAGCTAAAAACAGAGGCTCCACAAATAGCTCCGATCACTTTCCTCGTGGGTGGTGGTGATGGTGTCTTCTTCCGAATCTAGCGGTCTTTCTATCCCCCTCATTCTTGATGCAACCCATAAATCCTTCTCCCTCACTTGGACAAGTATTCCATTAGATGTCCTTAAGTAGTCCCACAATTTCTAACCGTAGAGCCTTACAATCGACTGTTAAGTGCCCTGTGTCTCAATGGAATTTGCAATGCTTTGTATAGTCATAGGACCGACTTAGGGCCATCTTGTTCGGCCACCTTACGTAATCCTTTCCTTCTAACTGTGTAACCAGCTCAGACGGGGTTATGCTTGGGGCATATTTTGGTGGTGATAGTGAGCTGCTTCCAAATTGCGACTTTTCTTCTTTCTTCCTCCATTCTCTCTTTGGTGATGTCCTTTTTTGCCCTCTTCAATCTATCCATAGTTTCCACTGCCTTTCGACCCACCTGTTTTGTTCTTTGTTCCTTGCGAGTTCTTGTTTGCCCCTTTCATTCTCCTCTTCCAAATCGATCCATCCTTTTGCTTTATTCAAGGCCTCTTGGATGTTTCGAGGGTAGTTAGAGTAGATGCTGCTCTTGAAAGTGGACTTATGCAAGAGTCCCTTTTTAAGGCTTTTCAAGTTGTTTTGTCTTCCAAATCCAAAATCTCGAGGATCGCTTTGTTGAATCACTTGATGTATGCTTGCAACGACTCGCCTAGACCCTGTATGACTGACACAAGTCTTTAGTTGTTTTGCCAGTCTTTATGTGTATCGAGTAGGCTTTAACAAAAGAATCTATCAAGTCCTCGTAACTGTTAATTGACCTAGCGAGTAGGTTGCTGAACCATCGAAAGGCTAGCCCTTTAAGACTCAATGCGAACAGCTTACATATTATTTCATCTATAATCGAATCTAGAATGTTTGTCGCATTAACAATGTTTTAATATTGTAGAAGGTTATCCTTTTGGTCTAATGTTCCATCAAAGCAAGAGAACACGAGGTTGTCGTACTTCAGAGGGACAACTAAAGTAATTCTCCTCGTGAATAGAAGTTTCTCGAATATTCTTCAAGATAAAGTCTAGTGCTGGGGTTTTGCTCGTGGCTTTTGAGACTTTGTGATCGATCTTCTCTTCGATGAGCTTAGCATTTTGCGCGAACATTTCTCTCATCATTTGCTAGATGGACTCAAGAGTCAACAGGGTCGATGCTGGAGTGGCCCCCAATCGAGTGGTTGGTTCGACTATCTCTTCATGTTCTTCATTCGCTTTGGGGTTATATTGGTTTTGGGTCATGACGAGTGCTTGTTGTCACGCCCCGGAATACGGGAGGTGACATGGTGGTTTAATTAAGTTAATTAAGTAAAGATTTGGTTAAAAATTTGGGTTTTAAAATGAAATTTATAAATAAAATGTGATAATTTTAAAATCATTTGAATAAATAAGTTAAAGAAATAAATGAATCATCATAATAATTAAACAGATAGAAATAATATTAAAATAATTAAATATGGGGTGGAACGCGTATGAGTCCCACTAGCCCACATATTGTGCACACACATATAGTACTGACAATGTTATGATACAACCACAGTCCAGAATAAAAGAGAAGTTTAAGTCTTACATGCCTTGAATGATAAATTAACCTACCAAATGCTTCTACTGATCGTAAGTCCGGTCGGCGGACTCTTCTCCAAACCTATGCTGATATCCACCTAGGGTTAAGATTTTAAAACAAATAAAATGTGAGCGAAAGGCTCAGTAG
>CAMOHE010029911.1:0-16922 GCA_946598075.1 Artocarpus hirsutus | reverse complement strand
ACAACTATTTATCAATTTCGGATTAATTATACAACACAATCAACAACTTTTTCTCACTTTCTACAAAAAAACTTACAATTTGGGCTAAGATTAAGGAGTGTGGAGGCGGAGAGAGACGGCGGCGGCTGATTCGAAAGGGTCTGTGTTTGTATTTGTAAAGTGTGTTTCTGAAATGTGCCTGAATGCCGAGGATGAGAAGGTGTTTTAAAGAAGCTACCACGACGGTTTTCTGAAAAAACTGTCGTGGTATCTCTAAGCTACCACAACGGTTTTTGGAAAAAACCGTCATGGTAGCTTAGAGATACCACGACGGTTTTTTTAGAGAACCGTCGTGGTATCTTCCCACCTCCCTACGACGGTCTTCGTTTTTACAGGCGTAAGTTGCTGCGTATTTTTGCCCTTACCACGACGGTTTTTAGGAAACAGTCGTGAAATAAAGGTCGTGTAATCAATATTTTCTTGTAGTGTTCGGTGTTGATTTTGCACCAAATTGGTGCAATTTTAGCATCAAACTTAAACTTCATCTCTAACCCAATGACATCAAAAGTTGCACCAAAAAGAATATTCCTCATATAGTCCTCTCTTTTAATTACTAACAATTAATTTTATTTAACCACTTATATTCTTAATAATTATTTATTCATGGTAATACATAAATATATATTATTAATTTAATTGGCTGTCACAAAAAATAATAAATAGTTTTTTGATTGCATATTAGACAACAATTTGGTCATTTGATTACATGTAAACATACATAATGCTAAACTAAACAATTATAAATTAAACAATTTTTAAATAATTTAAAAAAAGATTGTGAAAAAATTGTTTATTAATACGCATTTTGGGTAAAAATAAAGAATTATATAAATTTTTAGAGTCTATTATCTGATTTTAAAACCAAAAAAAAAAAAAAGAAATCAGATGGGGCTTGTGCCATCTAAGCACTTTGCACTATATATGGTGAAACACTATAGCAAACGCCAAAATGGCATTGCTGTTGGTGTCAGTTTGACGGCCATTTCGCTATAATAGCACTGGGTGCTATAATAACGCTTTGGTTGGAGATGACCTAATGAAAGGACCAAACTAAAGAAAGTAATAGATTAAGTAGCAAAGTGAAATTTTTTAAAGGCCAAGGACTCAAATTGGAAAGATCATTTATGGGATTAACCTAAAATCTAATAAGGTTTCTCTTCAGCGAGAAAGCAGAAAAGTCGTGATAACCAAAATAAAACAGATGGACATTTTTGTCCAACCGTAAAAGCATGATCATGCAACGCTTCCAACGCGGGTAGAAGGAGCGTGGTTATGGAGCAAACATCCGGCCTGACAGATACATATGTGTGAGAACTGGCCACCTTTGGTTAGATACCATAATATCATTATCGGCCCCATTAAAATATCTATTTGCAATTGTTACAAATGTTTCATGAATATTGACTGACGCTTGTATTGATTTCAAGAAAAAAAGAAAAAAGAAAACGCGTTCTATGTTTTTATTTGTACATTTAACTTTAATATCTTGAACTTGATTCAAAAGTAGTTCTTTCTTGCCCTTCACAAAGATGCCTAAAAAAACTTATTCTTCTTTAAATAAAATCACGAGTATAAATAAATCTTTTATTTCTTTTTTTGTAAAGGAGAAAGTTAGGACATAAATAGCACCATATTTTATAGGATATTTGACAAACATGGTTAGAACTAACTTTTTTGTTTAAAATATTGTAGCAAGTAAAAGCTTTATATTGTAACAATTTTTGTTTACTAACCTAAGCAAAGGAAATTATTAAAAGAAAAAAATTAGTGTTCGGCGACTTCTAACTCTATACTATTTCAGCAACATGAAAAAGAAAGGAAAAAAAAAAGAAAATGAACATTTCTTCAATAGCAAGCTGAGGTGGAACCTCCGGGACAAACCATATGGGAAATCCCATTTGCTAGAGTAGTCTTGTAGTCTTTCAGTTCCTCTGTTTTGGAATTTCAGGAAGCAAAAAAAAGTGATAGTAAAAGGTGCTTTGGCATGAAGGTTAGAATTATTGGTTAGAATTATTTTAATTATAGTATATGAGAGCTTTTTACTGTAGAAATTTTTTTTACTGTAGCATGTGAGAGCTTTATACTGTTTATAACTAAAATAATTGTTAGAACTATCCTTCGCCAAACAAGCTATTAATATTGTTAAAAAAGCTTTAAAACCTTCTAATAACGAGATCGACCTTTTTGAGTGCCCTGATATATGAAAAAAGGTTAGTTAATTTCATGTTCTCAAAACGAATGGGCTCGTTCATGTAAAAATCCAATAGTACAAATATATCATTTTCTCTCCTAAAATGCATTTAATACAACAAGTTTTTAAAAATTTAAATACATATTTTAATTAAAATTCAACTTTATGATCCCTGTATGGTAAAATATTTTGTTATTTATTTCATCAAATGAGTTATATTCAAGTTCTAACAAAATCATGCAAGTAATCTTGCTAATAACATGTGATTGTAGGTGTAGCCTATAATGACCCACCTTACATGGCCATTACTTAACTTAAACATGACCATGAACTTAAACATACTTACGAATAAGGTAGAGAAATTTTGGAAATAACTTTTTTTCTTTAAATGGATTCTCATTATGAAATCCTTGACATGAAACCTTAAAGCAAATAATAATTTTTTCCCAAAACTTAATAACAAATCAATTATTGATGATAAAGAATTCTCAACACATAAGCTTAAGAGATATAATCATCATTCATCAAAACTTAATTTCGTAGACCTAACATATTAACATTAATTTCTGAAAACATGATAATAATCACGTTTTAATGTAATCATCATTTGCAAAAACTTAACCTTTGCATACTGCATAACACTAATCTATTCAAACATGAAATAATGAAAATCTTTTAAAACTTTTCTTTTAAACATGAAGATAATTATTTAAGAACTACTTTTCTTAAAACATTCCATAATATAAATATAACTAATTAAAAAAAATTCTAAATTAAATGATGGAATAAAATCATATTCAATGCTCTCTAAAACTTCCTAAAAAATTATTTACATATTCGACTTATAACTTAATATCTTAAAAATAATATATTGATTTCTTAAAAGTTTTAACTCTTTCAAAACTTATCATAATAATAATTACTTGGAACTCGTTCAAGTAAAACCAACATAATAATAATTTCGAAGCATATTCTTTTAAACATTCATAAAAATAAATTCATAAAATATATCCATAAAAATCATTTCTTTTTTTAGCTTAAAACTCATATAAGCATTTTTTTATTATAAATAATCATATAATTTTATTACTTGAAAATTTCACACATTTGTTGCATTGTCTGTTGCAACATTTTTAAACCTTAAAATCTTCTAGACCAAGGTTGTGCAATCATAATATCAGTTTTTAAAACATGATTATGAAATTTATTTACTTATTAATATGCACATAATTTTCGCAAAGTATAAACATACGTAATCTTGAAAAATAAAACATGCATAAATTCGTAAAATAATAATGCGAAATTATTTCATTGCGTGTGTGGTATCCATTCCCATATTCACCATTTGTCTGCTGCTCACCACTACCTATCAAGTGCCGCTGATAGGTTTTATTACCTACAGCATGAACATACTTAAATGAGCTTTTGCTCAGCAAGTACGAAATTAGTCTAGCAAAACATAATTCAAAATCATTTTAATAAAAATATGCATGAACATTTTATGCTTGCTTATCAACTTGTTTAATACTTAATTATTTGAGCTATAACTTATCTTATTACTTTCGGCCCAAGTGATCGTACCAATGCACGCGATTCTTGGGAAGTCAGGGTTCATAAGGTCCCCAACGACACCAAGATCAAAACTTGTATTTAAGCCTCCCCGTGGGTCGAGAGGTTGGTATGACCTCTTAACTTGTCTCATAAGTTTCACTTGTCTTATTGTGTGTATGCAATATGACTTATCACTACATAGTATCACAATTATGTAAATCATAAATTGTATATTGTAAACATACTTAACTCAAAAGTGACTAAACAATATGATTTAAATATTGCATACATCACATTAATCATAACATCAACACAGCATATTATGTCATGGCATAACATAACATAATAAATCATAACATAACACATCATAATATAAAACAGTGTAACAAATCACTAATCATGCATTTTCATAAATTTTTATGAAAATGTTTGAAACAATTTATTTTAAAACGGTTCACACTATAAGTGAGATTCCTACTTACTTGGACTTTGATCTAAGCGAGTCTAATTGCATCTCGTTGTATCTATAGTCTATAAAGCATCCTTGATAGTGGCCCTCAAGTAACCATGGATGGCTAAGAATGCTCCATAAAGATTTATAATTGCTGAAAACATCATTTTGGACTTTGATACTACAGTCTGAGTCACCTCGATCCATGTGTAGCTGGTACTAGTTAATTTTTGATGGAACAAAATTAGTTCAAACGGAGGGTACCTTCACATTTATAGCATCAAAACTAGTTGAGAGGTGGTCTCAGATCATCAATCGAAGGTCCATATCATAAAACTTGAAGAAGCTATTGACCGGCCATTGACCGAAATTGACTGGCACTAATCGGGCTCCGTTGGTGGCCAATCTCAAACCTACCCCCCTAAATTGACCCTTATGAGTCTAATGGTGGTGTTAATTTCACCTAATTTTGCCTCTAACACTGCAAATCATGAGGTACAATGTCAGTAAAAATGGAGGAGCTTCGATCTTCACTCTCTAGCAGTGGTGGACCAAAATCGGTTGAGGGATTTCGCTACCCACTCCTTTCTAAGCATCTCTCCTCATCCAATTTGAAGCAATATGGTTGGGAACAGTGGCAACGGTGGTCACCAGAATGACACTAGATGGCGACTTCGATCTTTGGCCACCGACAATGATTTCAAGCAAATGTTTTGGGTATTTTGATTCTCTCAACCATTTAAACATGTTCGTGTTCTCAATTTGATAAAATCGTGCCCAGAACACCAGGTTTCGTCCCTCCTACGGTGGCCGTCAGTGGCACTCACCATTATCCATCCCACAGTGGTAGTTTGCTAAAATCAATTGAGGGGAAAGATTCCTCATGACATTTAGAAGCTAAAGGCACCGATCGTGTGCCTCAACTCCAACCGTGGCATAGTGGCAACAACGAGGGGTAGATGGGCAGAGCATTTTGGTAGTTGTTGAGTTGCAACCAAGCTTGGATCATGTTCCTATTGTCGTGGTGGTTGCGTAGGAACAAGAATCACGTCAATTGAAGGTCAGACGGTGAAGATATCTCATAAAAAAGTTTAGGTTTCTCTGCCACTTTGATCGATGCATGCGGCTTTCTCTGGTGGCGTTATGGGCAACATGGTACACCGTTGGACTCAGCTTGTCAAGAGCTTTCCATTGGTGGAGGAGGTGTTAAAAATGAAGGCTGAAATCTTGGGCTGAGTTTGAGGAGAGAGAAAGTGTAGAGAGAGAAAGTAGAGAGAGTGGATGAGCTGATTCTATTGGCTGATTTTTTTTTCCTTGTCCACATATTTATAGACAACCTTCTGATCTACATAGTCTAAACTGTATCGTGTCAGGCAGATCAAATTTGACCCGTAAACTTGAAATTCTCATAAACATAACTGTACTTTTTAAAACTGTAATATTCTCGTTCTTTAAAATACTTACATAAAATCTAATTCTTTTTTCATACTATGTCATTGTCGTATAAACATCTCTATACTGTCATAAAATCATTTTCATAAAATTTATCCATACTGTAAGGATTTCTTGAATTTGTTCTGATATGATAAACTTCGATAGTATTTTCTTTAAAATCGTTGATTCACTTACTTCACCAATTATATATATATTTATTTGCTAAAAATAATACTTTGTATTTAAAAACATTGGTTAAAACTTAAAATTTGATTTCTTGATCTTATTTTAAAACAGTAACTATGATACATTTGCCTTCAAAACTGGTGATTAGCTATTTTTGTAACTGTATACATATATATATATATATATGTATATGAATTCTAAGAAAGATATTGTGTGTAAAATTTTGCTCAATATAAATGTATATACATATATATATATATATATTTGTAATTTAAAAACATATATTTTTTATTAAAAATTTTCATATTTTAAGCTTTAAATTTTGTCATAAAAATAATAGTCTTAATTTAAAATAGTTTTATAAATTGAATGGACTATCTTTAAGTCAATTTAATTCAAATTATGAATTTAGCATTATTTCAAGTTTTACGGTATAATCTGAATTGTTCCTTATAAGGAATCATTTATGGATCCACTTCATACCAATAGACCAACACTTGTGGACTCTATCAACGTTCTTCTTCTTCTTCTTCTTCTTCTTCTTCTTCTTCACTATTAGTATAACAACTGCTATTATTATTATTGTCATTATTATTACGACAACAATAATAAACCTTACGTAATTATTAATGTGTATAATCTCTAACTATACACATTTAAAACATTGGAATTCTTGAACTCCTAATGATTCTTATAACTTTCTTGAAATTCTTATCTTACTTTATGATCTCCTTAAATTTCGAGATCAATCTTAGAAAAATTGTCATAAATCTTGTATACTTAAACTTGGTGCTCACCATTTTCTGAATTATGGTATAAAGCTCATGATCACTATTGATCTAGGTTTATTTTACTGAATTGCTATCATATAGGAATTTTCTCATCATCATAGTAAGTTAGAAATTCCACTTTTTGTTAAATAAAATCACCTCTTTGGCTCGTGCATGAAATTAATGAATCACAAACTTTTAGTTTAGCACATTAATCAATTATTTCAATGTACTATCATAACATTACATTAGTATATGTTCCCTTAAAAAAGCACATAAATTTGTGTTTTCACAACATTATTTATTTCTAAGGTCTTACAGCTATTAAGACCTTTAAATTTACATGTTAATAAATTTTAAACTTGTACTTTCTCAAGTATTTAGCTGAGTAATTATGGAAAAATCTTTAATTAATTATACTTATCATTTTTTAGATTTTTTGGTCATTACAATCTACCCACCTTATAAAATTTTCATCCTCGAAAATTGAGATAAACTAGGAATATCCTTACGACTTTGTAACTTAATCTCATAGGGCTTTCTTTCGTTTAGCAATTCTACCCCAAGTAGCTTGATATGGAAATTTGTCCTCGCTTTCCTGTGGCTATTCTTTCTCTTGTTTCAGGACTTGTGCTTATCCTACTTTGTATCTTGGATTGCATATATCTATATCATGAACTGGGACATAGGAATTGGCCAGTAAGTTTCTCTTCTTATTGCTTAATCTAAACACACTCATTTAGCAATGGAAACAATGATGAATTGAAAAGGTTGATACTACTTGTGATTTGCTTCTTAAGCTTATGAAAACACAATAATTTAGACCTTGAATAAAGTGATGTGAAAAAGCTTGTTTAAACTTGTAGTTGATTTTATAAGCATGCCCCATTTTACTACTTTGTGAAAGCACACTAATTTCGCTATAGAAACAAAAGTGAGATGAAAAATCTTGTTAAAATTGTGGTCCTTTTCTTAATTACACCCCCTATTTTTACTACTTTGTGGAAGCACACTAATTTCACTATGGAAACAAAAGTGAGGTGTGAAAAATTGTTAAAACTTTTGGGTCCTTTTCAAGCATGTCAACATTTCACTTGTATTAAAAAAAGACTACTTTAGCAATGGAAACAACAATCATATTATACTCGTGAAAATTGTAAAAATGGCTTATAGGAAGTGCATTCGTCGGAAAAATGGCTTATAGGTCATATTGCATTCATAATACATACAACAATCATAGTTCGTAACATTCACACATATATCAATTATACTTTCATATCATGAAATTGCTAAACCCTTTCTTTCTTAGCAATCTTTGCATATCATAGACCGTTGTTGAGATTGAGACTTTACTCACCTCCAGCAGGTCGCATAACATAAAGTTCTTCCTATTGGAAGCTTCTACTATTCATATATAAGTCTTACTTTTCATACTATGCATATATTTGCTTAGTCGTATGGCATGTCACACCACTAACCTTGTAGTGATACTATGCCTATTTATTCTTTTACGTCATCTCTGAATCAAATATCGATGCCCTCATTAATGGTGGTCTAAGGTAGGAAATTCTTTTTGACAATGTACTCGTTCGTGCTTCGAAGAAATGTCTTGATATCATCACCTTTGGTGGTAATTCTTTGAGGAAAATTGCATTCTCGCATCCCTTCATATATTAATTGTGACTTCTTTTGTTCTCATGGCAAAGTGTAGGGTGTTGTCCATCCGCCTATAGAATCGACTTTTAGTGAGGATCCACTTGTATGCTACATGAGGGGTGGCTTTGGCCATGGGTTAGTAATTAAGTTCTAAAGAACTTGCAGCTTCTTTTCTTTTCTAAGGTGTAGCTACCTTGATCGTAGCTTCGTATCTGATATAGGGGAATGAGGGATAAAATACAAATAAGAAGCACGTCTTGAGAAAAAAAGGAAGGAAGTTTAGAAAATGACTATTTTGTTATTATTTTGATTGAAATAATTTTTTTATATATAATAGCTGAAAACATTACTTTAAAATTAGTAAGATTTATTAATCATTTTTGAAATCTGAAGGAGTTTCTGTGGAACCTCTAGATCATTTGTCAACTAGTCAATCTTCATCTTCTATGGTTGTAACTCCAAATATTATCGCTCGAATTCGTATTTTGAGTGTTGATAATCTTGAAGCTTTGGTTTAAGCATCCATGTTGTCTGGCTGATTTTGAAAGTCAGCACACAATATTGCTTCTTGTAATTTGACGTGTCATGGTGGCTAGGCTTGGTGTTGAACCTTGAGAGGACATCTAAAATCGTGCTTGCATGTCGATAACTTCATTGTCGTTATACAAAAAATTGACACCTATTATTTAATGAAATTTAACTTAATATTTAACTAACATAACTTACTTGGACTACAGCGAATCAAGCGCCCAACAATGTGAAGTAGGATAGCATGATACTGGCTCTGATACCAACTGTAATGACCCACCTTACGTGACCGTTACTTAAGTTAAACATAACCATAAACTTAAACATACTTATGAACAAAGTAGAGAAATTTTGAAAATAATTTTTTTTCTTTAAATGGATTCTCATATGGAATATTTGACATGAAACCTAAAAGAAAATAATAATTGTTTCCCAAAACTTAATAACAAATGAATTTTTGATGATAAAGAATTCTCAACAATAACCATAAGAGATATAATCATCATTTTCAAAACTTAATTTTGTAAACCTAACATAATAACATTAATTTCTGAAAATGTGATAATAACATAATGATAATAATCATGTTTTAACGTAATCATCATTTGCAAAAACTTAACCTTTGCATATTGTGTAACATTAATCTCTTAGAACATGAAATAATGAAAATCCTTTAAAACTTTTCTTTTAAACTTGAGGATAATTATTTAAGAATTGCATTTATTAAGACATTCCATAATATAAATATAACTAATTCAAAGGAAAAAACAATTCTAAATTAAATGATGGTATAAAATCATATTAAATGCTCTTTAAAACTTCCTTAAAAATTATTTACATATTTGACTTATAACTTAATATCTTAAAAATAACATATTAATTTCTTATAAGTTTAACTCTTTCAAAACTTATCATAATAATAATTACTTGGAACTCATTCACTTAAAATTGACATAATAAAAATTTCAAAGCATATTCTTTTAAACTTTCATAAAATAAATTCATAAAACATATTCATAAAAATCATTTCTTATTTTAGCGTAAAACTCATATAAGCATTTTTTTATTATAAATAATCATATAATTTTCTTACTTGAAAAGTTCACACATTTGTTGCATTGTCTATTCCAACATTTTTAAACCTTAAAATCTTCTAGACTAAGGTTGCATAATCATAATCTTGGTTTTTAAAACTTGATTACAAAATTAATTTACTTATTTGTGTGCACATAATTTTTGTAAAGTATAAACATATGTAATTTTGTAAAATAAAATATGCATAAGGTCGTAAAATAATAATGCGTAATTATTACATTGCGTGTGCGGTATCTATTCTCATCTTCACCATTCGTCCACCGCTCACCACTGCCTATCAAATGATGCTAAGAGGTTTTCTTACCTACAGCATGAACTACTTAAATGAACTTTCGCTCAGCAAGTATGAAATTAGTCTCACAAAGCATAATTAAAAATCATTTTAATAAAAATATGCACGAACATTTTATGCTTGCTTATTAACTTGTTTAATACTTAATTATTTAAGCTATAACCTATCTTATTACTTGGGGCTCGAGTGATTGTACCAATGTGCATGCTTCTTGGGAAGTTAGGGTTCATGAGGTCCCTAATGACACTAAGATCAAAACTTGTATTTAAGTCTCTCCGTGGGTCGAGAGGTTGGTAGACACCCTTAACTTGTCTCATAAGTTTCACTTGTCTTATTATGTGTATGCAGTATGACTTATCACTGCATAGCATCACAATTATGTAAATCATATATTTTATATTGTAAACATACTTAGCTTAAGAGTGACTAAACAATATGATTTAAATATTGCAAACATCACATTAATCATAACATCATCACAGCATATCATGTCATGGCATAACATAACATAATAAATCATAACATAACACATCATAACATAAAATAGTGTAACAAATCACTGATAATGCATTTTCATAAATTTTTATGAAAACGTTAAAAACAATTTATTTTAAAACGGTTCATACTGTAGGCGATATTCTTACTTACTTGGACTCTGAGCTAAACGGGTCCAGTTGCATCTCATTGTATCTACAGCCTGCAAAGCATCCTCGAGTGACCGTGGATGGCTACGAATGCTCTATGGAGATTTATGATTATTGGAAACATCATTTTGGACTTTGTTACTACAATCTAAATTACCTTGATCCGTGTGTAGTTAGTACCAAACAATTTTCAATGGAGTAGAATTAGCTCAAACAGAGGTCACCATCGTGTTTAGAGCATCGAAACGAGTCAGGAGACGGTTTTAGATCATCGATTAGAGGTCCAGATCATAAAAAATTGAAGTAGCAGCTGATCGGCCGTTGACCGACATTGACATGTGTCAATTGGCCTTCATTGGTGGCCAAACTCAGACCTACCCTACCTAAAACCCTTTTGAGTCTAATGGCGGTATTAATTTCACCTAATTCTACCTCTAACATAGCAAATCGTGTGGTACAATGTCGATAAAAACAGAGGAGCTCTAACCTTCACTCTCCGACGGTGATGGACCAAAATTGGTTGAGGGCTTTTACTACCTACTCCTTTCCAAGCATTTCTCCTCATCCAATTTGAAACAACGTCACTAGGAATAGCAACGACAGTGGTCACCGTGGCAATGCTAGACGACAGCTTCGATGTCCAACCACCGGACATGATTTCAAGCGATTGTTTCAGGCATTTTGATCCTCTTAACCATCTGAACTTGATCATGTCCTTAGTTTCACAAAATCATACTCAAAACATCAAGTTTCATCCCTCTTGTGGCAGTTGTCGGTGGTGCTCATCGTTCTCCATCCGACGGTAGTGGTTTGCTGAAATTGGAAAGATTCCCTATGGCGGTTTAAGGCTAAAGACATTGATCGTGTGCCTCAACTCCACCTAGGATGGTGGGGTCAACTGTGGCATGATGGTAGCAACGAGGGGTAGATGGGTAGAGCATTTTGGTAGCTGTTGAGATGCAACCAAGCTTGGATCATGTTCCTCTCATCGTGGTGGTCATGTAGGAACAAGAATCATGTCAATCAGAGGTCGTACAGTGAAGATATCTTGCAAAAGTTTGGGTTTCTTTGGCACTTTGACCAACTTGTGTGGCTTCTTCGACAGCATTGTGGGAGGCACGACACACCGTTGGACTCAGCTCGTCGTGAGTTTTCCATTGGTGTAGAAGGTGTCAAAACGGAGGCCGAAATCTTGGACTGAGTTTGAGGAGAGAAAAAGTGTAGAGAGAGAAAGTAGAGAGAGGGGATGAGTTAATTCTATTGGCTGATTTTTTTTCCTTGTCCACATATTTAAAGGCAACCTTGTGATCTACACAGTCTAAATGGTGTCATGTCGAGCAGATCAAATTTGAACCATAAGCTTGAAATTCTCATAAACATAACTGTAATCTTATTGTTCTTTAGAAATACTTGCATAAATTCTAATTTTTTTTCTTACTGTATCATTATCATATAAACATCTCCACACTGTCATAAAAGCATTTTCATAAAATTTATCTACATTATATAGATTTCTTGAATTTGTTCTAATGTGATAAACTTTGATAGTATTTTTTTTAAAATCGTTGATTCACTTATTTCACCAAATATATATATATATATATTTGCTAAAAATAATACTTTGTATTTAAGAACCTTGGTTAAAACTTAAAACTTGATTTCTTGATCTTATTTTAAAACAATAACTATGATACATGTGTCTTCAAAACCAGTAATTAGCTATTTTCGCAACTGTATACATATATATATGTATATATGTATATGAATTATGAGAAAGATATTATGTGTTTAAAATTTTGCTCAATATAAACATATATACATATATATATCTATATTTTTATACTTTAAAACATTTATTTTTCATTAAAAATTTCCATATTTTAAGCTTCAAATTTTGTCTTAAAAATAATAGTCTTAATTTAAAATAGTTTTATAAATTAAATTGACTATCTATAAGTCAATTTAATTCAAATTATGAACTTAATATTATTTCAAGGTTTACTGTATAACCTGAACTGTTCCTCAAAAGGAATCATTTATGGATCCACTTCTTACCAATAAATCAACATTTGTGGACCCTATCAACGTTCTTCTTTTTCTTCTTCTTCTTCACTATTATTATAACAACTGCTATATTATTATTGTCATTATTATTACAACAATAATATAAACCTGACGTAATTATTTATGTGTATAATAACTAACTATACACATTTAAGACATTGGAATTCTTGAACTTCCAATGATCCTTATAACTTTCTTAAAATTCGTATCTTACTTTATGATCTCCTTAAATTTCAAGATCAATCTTAGTAAAATTGTCATAAAACTTGCATACTTAAACTTGGTGCTCATCATTTTCTAAATTATGGTATAGAGCTCATGATCACTATTGATCTGGGTTTATTTTATTGAACTGATATCATATAGAAATTTTTCACATCTCATAGTAAGTTGGAAATTCCACTTTTTGCCAAATAACATCACCTATTTGGCTCATGCATGAAATTAATAAGTCATAAACTTTTAGTTTTAGCACATTAATCAATTATGTCAATATACTATCATAACATTACATAATTATATGTTCCATAAATAAACCACATAAATTTATGCATTTACAACATTATTTATTTCTAAGGTCTTACAGCTATTAAGATCTTCAAATTTACATGTTAATAAATTCTAAACTTGTGCTTTCTCAAGTATTTAGTTGAGTAATTATGGAAAGATCCTTAATTAATTATACTTATTAATTTTTGGATTTTTTTGGTCTTTACATAGCCTAACAATAAAAGAACAGCCGACTTCACCATAAGATAAAGAATTTGATTCCTCCCACCTTCAAGTTAAAAAAAAAATATTGTTGATAAAAGAAAGGATTATTAATACTGTTAGTTCCCAAATTTAAACCTTTATCACTTTGGCCCCTAAATTTTTTCCTTGACATATTGATACATAAACTTTGATTATTTTTTTATTTTTATTTTTAGTTTTATTTTTTGCAATTTTAGTGATTATCACCTCTCAGTTGCATATTAAAAGAAAGTTTTACAAAAGAAACACATTAAATACAAAATTCTTTCTTCATTGTTGCTAAAATTTGTTACACATTTTAAACCTAAAATAAATGGATTCTCATTCAAAATTCATCAATTGAAATGTTAGCATCGAGGTCGGACCAACGAGTAGTCAACAGTGATTGGGTTAGGCGTTAATGTTGGACCAACAGGCCGAGTTTAGAGTTGGTGTAGTGGTCACATTTAGCGAATTAGTCCCCGACCATTGGCTCCACTCCAATACTAAAATTAGATAGTCGGTTCGACCTTGACACCCAACCCGCTTGTTGATCCATCTTGGAGTCGCCCAATCTATCCTATTCATGATGCCAAACCCATTGCATCGATTCGACTTTACGCCATCCACAACCTATGGGCCAAGTTCAGTGCCCATCTAGTCGGTCTTTCCTTCAACACAAAAGTTGCCCATCAGTCCAATCCTAACATTGAACCTGACTTGTGTATCTAATCTCCTAGCATCAATTCCATCTAATCTAAGCTTTACCGTTAACAATAACCTAACATTATTTTGAAACTATATTTATGCATTTTTTTTTATGTTGATAATTGGCAGATAAAATTGCACCCTATTATATATGGAGCAAATATTACAAGGCTCCATAACTGTAATTAATTTTTTTCCTTAATTATGCGTGCCAGGTGTTCATATGCAGAGGATACACTCAAAAAGTAGATAAGGCGTCATAATTTTGAACTACGTCCTCTCTCTAGCAAAATCGTCGTCAAATGCCCTTAAAATAGTCTGCCATGTGCATCTCCGTGTTTCAAATATTTGCATTGTAGTTTCGATGACAGTTTCAAGGAAACTAACATCTAATGGCGACCTTTGATGATGACTTTGGAGAAACTTTCATCAAGTATTAAAAAAAAAAAAAAAAAGATGAGAAACGGGCGAGAGGTTAAAATCTCAAAAGCAATACCCAACTCCACAATTACGAAATCAAAGGACTCAAATTGTGAAAACTCCTCCAGCCAACGCCTCCCGTCGCTGATCTCTATTGCTATCTATCAGTTGTTGATTTTTAATTTTTTTCCTTGATAATTAATGTAGGGTCTTGGTGCAGGAATTTTGTTGACTGAGATTTTGTCAAAATTGGTTATATGATTAGGATTTTATGATATATTTTTTTAAATTGATTATGATAATCATTGTAAACTTTATTGGGTTTGTGAAAACGGTTGTAATTTTGGCTACGTTACTTGGAATTGTTAGGATTGCATCTCCTTCAGACATTTTACCCTATTATGAGAAATAAAGTATTGTACCTCACTAATAAAGTTTTCTATTATATTTGTTAGTAAAATATCACAAGGATCCAATATTTACTAAGAGTCCTTTATTACGTATATATAAAGTGCATATATAATAAAAATATAATCTTTAAGAATATAGATTTGCAATCAAATTAATAAATTTGGACACTTTATTTTAATTGGATTATTGGATTATGGTTTTATTTATTTTTAGATTGATTGAACGAAATGACGAAGCTAAATAGGAACCATGGGTTAACTTTTTTTCTAACTTGTATTTATGTATATACATTTTATAACTTAAAACTGAAAAAAAACCCCCTTAAAAACTTTACATTTATTATTATCTCCCCTAAGAATTAACCCATAAGACTTTAGGAGCAAGAACCAAATGGCCTATATGGAAAAAGATGTAGTAAATTATGTTTTATATTTTCAGGAAGTGTATTAAATAGTATATGATAAGAAATTAGGATTTACACATAAGAAATTGAGAATGAAAACTCAAAAATATCCTAACCTCCTTCTCTTCTCCACCTCTCCCCCTCTCCTTCTTTGTCGGCACCAACGGCAGCACTGGTGATGTTGTCGACGATTGGAAAATGCCGTATTTCTATGTAAATATCAAAATTTACTGAGGACATCTCCAGCACTCAAGAAATACCATATTTACTTCCATATAAATATAAAACTTACTAGCTACTTTGCCCGATATTATAGCACTAACGATATCATCGCGAATAAAAATAGGAAACGCAGTGGAAGAGGCGGATCGTTGACAAACAAAAATTTTCCAAAAACTTTGTTCATTGATATAGATATATAATTTTAATTAATAATAGAAAGCTTTAGGAATTTTACAAACCTTTTAATGACTATCACGATATCCTAGCTTTCCTCTTTGACACAACGATCTTCCAATCTAAGCCTCCACACCAATGGAAAGATGAGTGGGCGTCAAACTGCAAGAATAGATTTTCCTCACACTTTTTTGAATCTGCTATGTACTCAACACATATGATAGCAAACCTTTTTTTCAGAGAAGAACTCTTAGTTTTTCTCTCTGAGTATTTTTCAAAAGTTATGTGTATCAAAAAACTCTAGAGATAACTGTTATCTCTCCCTATTTATATATGAGCAATTAGTTATTTTTCAATTGACTTTTCAATATAAAAATAATCACTATATCACACATATGAGGAAAGGATATATTTTACAGGTTGTAACATTTTAACTTTCCCTTTCCTTCTATTTTACTTTTCTTTCTTTCCCTTTCTTTTCCCCCTTTTTTTTTTTTTTCGAATCACACACTACACACACTTACGTACATATATATATATATATAAGTAAAAAAAAAAAGTTAAACGGAAGCTTTTCCGTTATTATATATATATATAATAAAGTAAAACTTAAACGAGAAAAACGAATTTGTTTTGAATTCATTAATATATATATATATATATATTAATAAAAAATAATAAATCTTATATATATATATATAAAAAGATTTGGTTCAAAACCATATATATATATATATATCTAAATCTCAATTCAAAAATAAATCGTATTTATTTAAGAATAGATTTTAATCAACTAATGCTCAGTCAAATGTGACAACATTTATCACATTACATTATGTGTCACAGAGAATATTTTTCTGTGTCATATTAATAATTCAAGTGTGAAAAAATTAATTCAGAATTCAATAATTCTAAACTAAATATGTATAATTCATTCTATGCATTAATCCA